>WOVY01002303.1:0-57154 GCA_013436015.1 Rhipicephalus annulatus | reverse complement strand
TCGCTTCCTCCATTTTTATCAATATTCTTCATGTACAAGTAGCTGAAAAGCTTCATAGCTCAACGCTCCTCACTCATTCCTCTCAATAACTTCTCAAATTTGATCTTGCTGCTAGGTTTCCTGCCCTAAAATGATGTCCATCTCATATCACCTTGTACTCCTTGATTCGGTGTATTCCCGTGAGCTCCTAAAGCAAGCCTACCTAATCTACGTTGCTTAATTTCTAATCTTGCTCGAACTTCTGATATTCTGCACAAGACCGCATTGCCGAGCGTCAGACCAAAAACCATGACCCCTTTCCATATTCCTCTCAAACATCATACCTATTGTAATTCTACAGTGCCCTAGTTTTCATCACCGCTGCATTGCTGTTAGCTTTAGTCGTTACGTATATCTCGTGTTCCCTTAGAAATTCAGTCCTATTGCTTATCCATACGCCCAGGTAATATTTGTATTTATCTGTTATATCTAGCGTGACCTCTTGTATTCTAAGCTCACCGCCTTCATTATCATTAAAAATCATGACTGCTAATTTTTTCTTACTGAATCTGAAATCTAACCTCTCTCCCTCATTACCGCAGTTGTTAATCAATCCCTGCAAATCTTCCTTGTTGTCGGCCATTACCCCTATATCATCTGCGTACATCAATGTTGGTAGTGCCTGTTCAAAGAGTTTGCCTTGTTTGACGAGAGAGAGAGGCTGAAGCCAAGTCCACTCCCCTCTAATTTGGTCTCTAATCATTGTAGATACATCATGAATAACAAGGGCGACACTGGCATGACACACTGGCGACACCCTCGTCACACTTCCCAGTAAATACAATCGGAATAACGGGTGCGAAATTGCTAGTTCCGGTTCAAGCAAAGAGTTATACTTGATACGTTTCGTACTTATATATAATTCTACGTATTGTTCAACTAGACTATCAGGATGATCAATGAAGATATATTCAATGTGTTCATTGATAGAGCAGTTTGCCTGTCCGCCGATCTTAACCAGGTACTTTTAATTTTCAATTAAATTCATTTTTTTATTTACCAGACAATACTGGAAGGTTACCATGACTAAAATAAATGAGGATATCTTGACAAAGACCCTGGTGTGTTGTACATATACACATGGCTGTAGCGTGGAAGCGATGACAAGTACAAAACATCCAGTACAATATAAAGCATGAACAATGCATACTAATTCAAAATTATAAATTCATGATCCCTCTTTGTACGCTCCTGCGAGACCTCCTACACCAACCTGGTTCAATACAAAATTGTCCCAAGGACTGTAGCAGGATATATGAACGAGGACTACGATATACCTAATTGAATAATGAAGGACACATCCCGCTTATTGGGGCTTAACCACACTTTGTGCTTTTGGTCTGGAATACCCACGACACACGGGACGCAAGTTGTTCAAAGTAATCCCTTTGGGACGAGGAACAAGTTACAAACGACAATTTTATCAGTGATGCACCTTGCATGCTCTCGGATACACCCTTTCCATGTATTCTGTAAATACCGCAGCAGAACAAAGAGTCGCCAATAGTTTAAACCAAAGGTTATAAATAAAGTCGCAGCTTTGCCGCAATGGTGAAGCAATGAACGCGAAAGCAACAATTTGGAAGGTCACGCGCAGAATGGCAGGCAGCTCCAAACATGCCCGCGTTTCTCACGCACAAATGACGCACGAAACGTACTCACAGGTATGATGAATGCGAATAAGCGTTTCAGTTGTCACTTCTCTGTGTCTGAAAAGCGCGCCCTTTTCGCAAACGCAGGCTGTGCAACGATAGCAGTGACCTCTATGCGCCAGGTAACTACAACAGAATTGTTCCGGCGAAGTCCCCCAGGCTAGCCAAGACGTACGATTTGCCCCACTACAAGAAAAGGGTGCACGATCGAGCGTAACCCCTTATTCTCTACGCGGGCCAAAGTACGCATGAGAAATGAGAGCCACCGCGCGCTCACTGCGCCATCTCGCTGATAATGCTGAAAACACAACAGTCCCCCCCCCCCCCCTGAGACGCCTGCCAACAGCGGTAAGTGGTAGATATATAAATAGCTTGCCGTTTGAACGTTGAAGGGTTCAGTGGTTAAAGGGGCCCTGCAACACTATTTGAGCATGGTCAGAAAACGCTGTCGATCGGTAGTAGAGGCTTCCGACAACACGCGAGCCAACATTGTAGCACAGCAAGAGGCCTGGAATTCACAATAAATTATCAAAGTCAGCTGAAAATTGCTTTTCCTTCTCACGATAAACCACGTTATATGCCGAAAAATCGCACGTAAACGACCCATCTATCAGCCATTGGCTGATTTGAACATGGCACGCTTGCCCGTTGCAGAGATCGCCGCGGAAGGCCGCTACTTGTCCACGCGTGCGTGTGCGACCACACTGACAAAGCCGCGCATTCGAAGACAACAAAGAAAAAAAATTGCCCGCAGCTTCCCTCGGGGGAACACTGAGGAGGATGCGGAGCATATAATTGGTTAACGGGGTGTTAAAGTGCGACTTACTTGGGTCGATGGCTAAATTGGTTAACGTGGTTGTGAAATGGGGTGTTAATTGCGACTTACTTGGGTCGATGGCTAAATTGGTTAACGTGGTTGTAGGAGGGGGTGTTAAATGAGTGAACACGTACACACGTATGCGAAAGGGTGGCGCTGGTCGAAGGGACGTCGATCATTGTGTTTGTGGATTCGTTGGAATTCATTTCACCGCGATCTTGGACGTCGACGCGCCGTACAAACCAACCGACGAGCGGCAACTGAGCGAGCGAGCGCCGACCTTGAGTATATACAGCGCCACGGCGCATGCACTGTCAGCTGTTGAATGTTCTCGAAGCGCGACGGCGCATGCGCGTCCACTGGAGAATCAGGAGAATTGTAGAATGTTCTCGAAGGGGAGAAGCGCGCGCGGCACAGATGGTGGGTGACGGTGCATGCGCGCGTCAGCTGTCGAATGTTCGAGAAGGGGGAGAAGCGCAACGGCGCATGCGCGCGCGTCAGCTGCCGATGTTCTCGAAGTGCGACGGCGCATGCGCGCGCGTCAGCTGCCGATGTTCTCGAAGCGTGACGGCGCATGTGCGCTACTTATACAGCTAGCGAATGTTCATGAAGAGGAGAAGCGCACGCGTTGTGTAGAGGAGGAAGGGTGCACAGATGGTGGAGGAGTGAAGCGTGCGCGGTGTGTAGAGGAGGAAGGGATGCACAGATGGTGGAAGAAGGAGGAGGAAGCTTGCGGACGGCGCCGCACTACAAGCCTCAAGTATTAGATGCTCCGCATCTAAAAAGTGCTCAAAGTCACGAAGCGCACGTGACGTTTTTCTGTGGCCCTGCCATCCTGCTTAGCTTCCAGCACTTTTGCCTGGACGAGCTAAGAGAGAATGCAATTGCAGCATACGACAAACCTTTGTAACTCCACTCGCACTGGACGGATTCTTAATTTTTTGCGGCGTTGAATATTTGAGGCAACATGCTCTTCCAGTGAATTCATTCTATGGTTACTTGAAAAAGTGTTTCAGGGCCCCTTTGACACCTTGCATTCACGACGCGAAGGTCCCACGTTCAATTTCGCACACCGGAGTCTTTTTTTCCGGATTTTTCTTCTTTCTTGCGTTTTAATATACATACAGATGCGTATACATATACAGTGCATGACATCGACGCCCAAGCTGGCGGCGAAATCCAGCCTAGAGTGTCCATATAATTGCTATCGCAATCAAACTATAAATAATTCTGGTCTTAATGTTAACTATATTGGCATATCGCCAGGGGAACGTCCATATGCCATTATAGTAATATTGGCAAATTTCTAATAAAGACACGCAACTAAATAGCATTGAAAGTATAGCAGCTAAACCACATAAGTAAAACGTGAGTGAGTGTCTTTTATCTGTGTATTTTTAGTAAGTTTAGCAGAACTCCTGAGGTGAAAAATAGAAAATGACTGAAAAAAAAAGAAAGAAAACATTCAGGCTGCCAGAACTTATATAAATGGTAAAACAAGCTCGAGTATGTCTAGCTCAAGTGATCGAACGGGTCCAAACAGTGCCACCAACACAAATGGATCGACCATATTCGACTGCGTTGGAATGGCGGTCATGTGTGTCCCTCTATGCCGTCTGTATGACCACGCACTGCAGTATTGGAGTTTTTTTGAAATAGCCGGACAAAGCCAGACAAACAGTAAGCGCATTGGAAGGCGTTCTTATATCAGCAACGAGGCCCGAATCGGATTTTGCATTTCTTCCGGCTGTCTCAGTACCTTAGTAAGTCCGAGGGGAATGTATCGATGACATTTAGTTTGCTGAGGTACGCGCTTTGAATACTCGACCATCCAAAAATCCTTGCACTGAATTTGTAGTCTGTAAAGCACAAAACGTTGACCGAAGCAAGAGGAGCGCAGCCTATCAAATGGCCCCTATCTTTTCTACTATGAACCTTCCTAGAGAACGTGATATCTTGCCTGTATTTTTCTCATTCGACTACAGGTTAACATTGATCCATTGGTCATTTCTGCGTAATAAAAAAACTGCATTCTCTCTTTAGCAAATGTGAAAGAAAATGTGTCTATGAGGAATAGACCGGAAAACCAGATTGAAGAGAGGCAGGGATACCACATTGAAGGAATGGTGGGCAACATCAACTCTATGGGATATAGTTGCACGCAGTCAATGAATTTCATAGGTCCTAAGTTGCTTTAAAAAAAGAAAGGCATCATTGAATCATCTTCTTGTCATGGCTACTATAGTGACACTCGCTGTCACTTCCACGTTTAAATGCACATTTATTTTCCATAAATTGCAGAGAAGGTGACAGCCGCAGTAGATAAGCTTCAAGAGCATAGGGCGCGTTCTTCGAAAGCCGTACAATTGGTGTCTGCAGCGGCAATGCTATCTCTTCATTCAGTTTGATTTCTTCACAATTACAATACAATTACAAATACCAACCTCCCCCGTATTTTCATTAGATATCACTGTCTGTTAATTATCATTATTATGGTGTGTAACAAAGAAGAACGAGCCCTTAAATTTCCGGTTCTTTTTTTTCGTACAAGCGAGAAATATTTATATTTTCTAATGACTCGCTCTTTGATAGTTTGCTGTCGTTCGTCTACAAAATGATTTTTAACCCAAGAGGTATCTCACCAATAATGTATAAGTAATATAGATTTCTTTTAATTTGTTTTGAATTATCAAAATATTTCTTTCTTTTCCATATAATGAAGCAATAAATCAGCGCTACATCTCTCCTTCAGACTGGGGCTACTTACATGCAATAAATAAAACAAAACCTTTCCAGATCCTTCTCCATAAGTTACAATTTTACGTGAGCTCGAAATGAGTTTTTTAGACCACCTGCATTAAACAGTTTCGCGACAACTACTTCAGCCTTCAGAATTGTTTGGAATTTTATACTACGGCATGTCGTACATTTACATTAGTGCTCTTGGGTTCCCCATGGTGCTCTTTTCCGGAGTTGAAGTATTTTTAGTAAAGATAGGTGCCGTTCTGAACGACAGGATGTGCTACCCTTCGAGAAACAAACGGCGGCGAACTTGTACACTTGAAATATGAACAATGCTCTGTATCCTGGTGGCGCCAACCTCTTTTTAATCAAGTGCCATACCAGAAATTCCAGATAAAGTACGCTTAAAATTTTACAGCAGAAACTCAAATGGAACCATTCTCCGTTATGTTTTCATAGCGATCTTCGAATTTCGTAAACCCGATTGAAAATGTTAAAGATGGTGTCCTCCGGTAATGATAACTGTTACGAAACCGCACTTGCCGTAGCAAACTAGCCACGTGCTTAACGCTAGAAGTACACTCGCAGATGCACTCGATAGTCAGGAGGCTCTGTATCGCTGGGCGTCGTCATCGCCAAAAGGCTGCCTCATTTGCTCACTTGAGACACCCGTAATTAGGCCGACTGCCAAAGGCTGCTCGCGTTTATCCGTGAGCTCCAGTCTGGATAAAGCTTCACACTGACTAACGAGCCTCGAGCGTCAGCCGCAGGCGTTGTTGCATCTGGGAGATATCTATGCCGTGTTCTTTTTTTCTTTATCCTACTCTACCTTTCCTCATGGTTCCCTCCGATCGTTTCTTGGCGTGGTTGGATAAGGGGCATCCGAATGTACGACATCCCTTACGCCTTTGATGGGAGTCATCTCAGTCGCTCTTTTCCCGCCGGCTCTGTTGAACCGTGTTCAGCTGCAGCAAACGTGCTTACAATGTACGGGCTCAACTTTTCTCGAAATCGCGCGTACGCATTGAAACAGGCTGCACTGAATATGCTTTCACCGAATATATGGCAAACGTTGGCATTAGTGGCACGCGACGCGAGTTAAGCTGCGCTATTTAGTCCAATATTTCTGCAATACTTGCGACTAGATCGCGTGCGCGTCAATGCAGTCGGCTTGGGAGAGTATTAACGCACTTGGTGCATCCGGAGTTCGTGATGAGTATCGAGAAATACGCCTTCTCAACGTGTCACAAAGACTCACATCAGTGTCGTCAGTGCAAAAGTAAAAACTGAGGTAGCTAGAGAATAACTTGAACGAAAACTACCGCCTCTTAACTGTCTGTGCAGATCGTAAACAGCGGGCGCGTTACATTTTGGCGGTATGTTTTCCTAGTCCTTTACTTGCACTTTGTGGCGCTTTAAAAGTTTTGTAAATCACTTGTATTGCTCTCGGTATTTTTTTTGTCTCCGTCGTTATGCAATTTGCTTTTAACCCGTTCTTTATTGCACTCAGGCGTGCGTGACAAAAATACTGACGCACTACTGGAGGAACCAGCAACACATGAAAATGTTAAACATTCCCTTTGAGAAAAATTATGTTCAGGCAGTTTGAACAGTGTCACCCACAACATCTGCTTCCGGTCGTTCTTTGGTTTCAGCTCCAGCTGGTTTCCGACGTACGTGACAGTGGTCGTTTTAAGCAGAAGAGACATTTTGGTACAGCACGCCTCCGCAACCTCGCGCATACCTTTGACACTTCAAATTGTTCCTTTTTTGTCTTACGAGTTCTCCAGTCAGATAAAGTGATACTATTTTGGAACAATATGGCTTTGTCAACGAAACCGTACAACTACACTGAAATACAATATGACGTGCCCTTTACACCGCTTTTTATTTGCACTAAATTTACGTCTTTAATGCCAACTACGGTTGCATAAAAATTTTCGTCATCAAGATTTATTGGTTATGTTGAATTGAAGGCATTTGGTACAATTAGATAGGTGTTCTCTTCTGTGCCGTTCTAACTGCTTTGCTGTGGAGAGGTTGAGGTTCATATTGCCTCGGCTACTCCATATAAGTAAGTTCTTCAGCGCAGAAAAAAAAAGAATATTACTGAACGATGCCAAAAAGTTAACAATTCAAAGAAAAAAACTTAATAGCTCACTGAAACCAGTTGAAATATTACGCCAATGCCCAGTTTGCTTGCAGCAGTTCACACTGTCATAAGCTGTTCACACGCACACCTTCCTTTTTCTACTGTCAGTATATACATAAACACATTTTATATATGTCCATCTCTGGCTGTTTATCAAGGGCGCTTGTTCAGTCTGGGCTCCACTGAAAAATCACAGAATATCCACGTGGTGAATGATGACGAGTGGGCGAAGCTCCGGAGAGAATCGTCGGTAAAACCATGAATCTTCCCTGCGTGATTCGCCCAGTCGAGCATGATAGAAAGACATCATGAGAAACGCTGTGTGTGTGTATATATAGAAAGAAATTTTTCTTTGTTCTTAGAGACGATGGACGGCTTGTGACATCTCTTCCTTATGGCGGCTTTATGGTACGTGAAATAAAGGGTGAGCGGTTCCTGTATAAGTTGCAGTTGAAAGTTTGCAAATACTGGGTCAATGCATGTTCCTCGAATTATGGTTGGTTTCATGTGGTCATACGATATACATCTGAGTGCATATCTAGAAGCCACATGTTGGATAAGCCAATTATTGGTCGTGCCTGCGATGTAAACGTTGAAATCACCAACGAGTATGAACGGTGCAATCTTGTAATATGTTTAAATTTTATCATAAGCAAGCATCATCAACTACAAGCACCGCCGTCTAGCTCCACACACAAGTACCACCATCGGTGGCACATACCCGCTCTAGAGCGGATATATTCCACCAGTGGGCACGTACATCACCAAAAACAAACCCCATGGGATGTACAGACCGACGCCCTAAGAATCTTCGACCATAAAAGTTTGTCAGGAAGATGTTCGCCTTTTTCTTAAGGTACATCTAAGGCCATGGTCTGAGTAATTTCTTTGATGTTAGGGGCCATCTGTTCATACTTGCTAATTTGTTCCGTAATTGTTGTCTTTCATTCGCGTAATCAACGCACCCCAAAGAGTATGGCAAACATTTTCTTCTGCATGACCACAACGGCATTCCAGGCAGTTGGATCGATGTATTTTGTGGAGGAAGTTGTTTGTGTATGCTACTTTTAATCGGAATCTGTGGTATCATGTCTGTAAGTGTATTGGGAGATCTGTCGCTACAAAATATTTTCCCAGTGGATCAACTTCATAAAGTACTCATTCCTTTGATTTAGGGCTATCCAACCACTTCTCTATCGAACAATGTTTAGCTCTTTACGTTATAAAATGTCGAATATCCTCCCCAGACATAGGGATTGCGCAATTCCGTCCTTCTTTCAATGCTTTCTTGGTGAGGCCGTCAGCCTCTCTATTTCTCTTTATTTCAATGTGACTGAGTATCCATTGGAATACGATGTTGTGACCTTGGATTGAGACATATTTCACGGTTTCTGCAATACAATGTCCTATTTCATTATTTTTGTAAAGCGATCTCGCATTTTTGTTTAGCTGAAGGGCAGGTTGGCTATACGTGCATATCACCCAATTTCGTGGTTCAGAATTCTCGCAGATAAGCTTTAATGTATCAAAGATAGCCACAAATTCTGCCGTTGTCTATGATAATTTGTGCGATAATTTGTACATTCTCTTTTTCTGAATTTCGGGTATAAAGACCGCACAGGCTGATGCTTTTTCAGTGCATGACCCATCTGAATATATCTTCACTTATTTCATTATGCATTACATAAAAATGATGAAGTACTGTTTGTGCTGCTACTAGAAGCGCCATGTCTGCTTTCTTCTGTATGCCATCTATTTAACAGATAACGTTCAGAAGCGGCAGCGTCCAAGAAGGATTTGAAGGTTTCCATAGTTTAAATCCTAGTACTACTTCTTGGAATGGTGACACACTATCCTGTAGTCGCGTTGTCGTCATTTGTGTTAGTGCTCCGAATAAAGTATGGCTTCATGTCGCGTGAAAATTTTAAATAAATTACTAGATGTTTCTTAAGCTCGAAGTACTGCCAAAGGTGGTTGTCGAGCCTCTGATAACACTAAAGCACTGGATGTTGACCGTGGCAACTCCAGCTATACCCTCAAGCTCTTTGCCACTAACAAGTGAAGTCTCCTTTCGGTGGAAGCTGGAAGTCTGTGCAGAAGAGGCAGTGAGTGACATAGGATGGGGCGTATCCACGCAACATGTAGGGCCAATAGCGACTCTGTAGTACCGCACCATTTAGCCCCGCACAGATGCCGGAGAATGTAGGTGTAATTAATTGATGATATGTGAGAAGATGCAGCGCACAGATAGGGTGCCGTCTACTAATTTTTTCTTGAGAGAATCAAGCATAAAACACTATAATTTCTCAAAAAACGGTAGGAAGGGTAAATGGAAGCTCATGAGGAAAAACTCTTACACAGTTCTGTTCCAGCTTTGAGCAAGACACGTCCGCTTGTCGGAACGTTGGCTCGACGCAGCCCCTGTTTAAGGATTTTTTCATCTAATGTCTCACAGTAACACAAGAATCAACCTAATATGAGCTGTAGGTTTTTCTTTCAAAATCGAAATATCAGAAGAGTGCATGACTTCTTTTGACAGTACCAGTTGCAATTTGAATAATCAATTAGGTATTCATTGTCAGAGCAGGCAAACTTTGGTAATGGGCAGGTTTCATAACGAGAAATCATAATGTTGACGCAGCCGATAGGTGGCACGAGACGTCATCAGTGACTTGAACCGATAAATCATTATGTGGCCGCTCACAAAAATAAGTGCATAATAATAACTGAACGTTGTTCTGCTGTGTCTTCTAGCCACCCTACTAATAGCGAGACAGTGGATTATGTCAACTAATGTCGGGTAAATAATGGCCAATCTTGGCCAGTGTCGCGCTCAGTTGGCTATACGATTAAGTTTAAAAAAAGAACAATTAAGTACTTTGAGGCTTTGGTGCGCACACACGAGGACACAGACGATAGGGACACATGGATCAGCGCAGAATAAAAACTGATTTTGGTTCAAGAAGGAAACAGAATATGTACAATTTTTCAGCTCCTTTGATCACTGCGCATGAACAAAAAAGAGTGCATATTCTGTTTCTTTATAAAAGAAAATTCAGTTGTTAGTCTGCGCTGGTCCTCGTGTCCCTTCCGTCTGTGTCCTCGTATGCGAGAACTCAGTATTCAGCAAAACCAACTAGCCCCTCTTTCCGTAATACTTAATCACTGCCTGAAGAAGCTCCAGCTTGGTGATTTCTGCCATCTTTGTTTACTTTCATTAGGTTTATCAAGTATTCGCGTTGACCGAGCCCAGGAACCGAAATGCGTGATATTCCTTCAAAAAAGCCTGGTATAGCTTGTAATCTGGCGCTTTTTGAACTGGTCTTGGCTATGCGAAGCGTTGCTAACTATTGCCAAGTGACGCCATGCTATACGAAGTAATGCGAAGATTAGGTTGAGTGAAGGACAGACACCTCTCGAGATTTCAGCCATATATCTACGAGTCGAGTACAGCAGAGTTTCGCTTGACAGTAAGCCGCACTTCCAAGTTAGCAGCTTCATAATCTGCACAGCGAGCCTTCTTCGTTCTCCCCATGTACGTACCTGAAGTGCCGCCACACTGTGCATGCGCTCCTTCGTTCTCTATAAAGCTTCCACCAGGCGCAGGCTTTATACGTCACGAAGCATCGCACGCGTCTCTGTCCGCTACGTCACGTCTGGTGCGTCCAAAGGTAGCGCGCAGTGTCTTGGCAGGCGGGCAAGTGGCGGAGCCGTGATTGGGTGAGCAATGCGGGCGCACAGCTGGGCATTCATTTGCTATAGGCAACGCGCTGCGGATATATATCACGCCGGCGCAGTGTTTCCGTGATTGACGATCGTGATTTTAAGGATGGCTTAAGAAACTTCGCTGTTAAAAAACCAGCCCACTTATACCCACCTTACAAAGGCAAGTTAAGCACGACTACAACCAACCATGGTTAACCACGTTTAACCACGGTTAGCGCCAACCACAGTTCTCTGATATTACACGGTGCGAAACCATCTCTGATGAAGGCGGCTAACACGACCTGGCGTACAATAAACTGATGAACTAACCAGCAGATCGCCATTTTGTACACGACTTTGTCAGTTATTTCTCGTATGATGTTCTTTAAACTTGCAATTACACAAATATATGCGTCCAACTCAGCTGTTGTTGCGGCGTAAACACCTTTGCTTTGTGTCACGGGCTCCGAACATCATGCAAATGGTTTTCTCATAACATTTTCAGACCTCCAGTGGTTTATGCCGTGCAGTTCGTTTTTCACGCACGCTCACAGTCCTGCACCCATCGCTTATAAGCACCGCCATTTCCTCGGTTAGTGGGCTAACTGAGGTAACCAAGCTCGGCTTCCTACAACCGCAGTTAGCATCATTACTGTGGTTTAACACACCACGTAGCATAAGAGAGCCGTCGTTAACATAACCGCAATTAACAGGGGTAACAGGGGTATTGAGCGGTGATATTTATGTGTACATGGTTTTTTTTTTTCGCTGCACATGGCCGTTGCTGACGACGTGTCTTTATGATTCTTGATTGATTGATATGTGAGGTTCAACGCCTCAAAACAACCTTATGATTATAAAAGATGCTATTGTGGAGAGCTCCCGAAATTTGGACCGCCTGGGTTCCTTTAACGTGCACCCAAATTTGCCCACATGAGCCTACAGCATTTTCGCCTCTATGGAAAATACAGCCGCCACAGCCGGGACTCGATCCCGCAACCTTCGGGTCAGCAGCCGAGTACCTCAACCACTAGACCGCCGGGACGAGATGAATTTACATTTTTTTTCAAAAGATTCAAGAAATTTCTAGAGAAAAAGAGTAAACCCGCATGAGGTAAATGCTCCTGCGTGAGGCAGTTTAAAACTTTGTAAGGATTGTCGCTTTCGGAGCAATAGGGGTGACTTTATACTGATTGCGCCGCTTCGGGCAGATTGACACGCAACGTGTGCGGCATCCGAGCAACGAACTTTTTACCTTGTATGCGCATGACACCAAAGAAGTTCCGGGACGTTAAGCGAGCCTCGCTGCTGGGAGGTTCCTCTCGAGACACCGAGTCACTAACAGTAATGCATTCTTCTTGTTGCCTATCACTTTGAATCATCCCTAAATTCTAGAGCACCCATCTCTCTCCTACCTTCAATTCTGCTTCTCGGGTGTTTTTATGTTCTATTTCACGCATTTACTTGAGAACAGAAAGTCGCGCACTTCCAGGAAAGCTGAGTCATTGTTTTTTGTTCCTTTTCTAGCAATCAGCGCTAATCTGGCGAATGTTATAAAAAACGAAATAAGAACTAAGGCACTTCTAACAGTCCCGAAAATGGCACATATAGTGAGCCCCTCCACTGCGTAAATCCAAAGCTCATGCAAGAACGAGAGAAGGGTTCGCGGGTCTCGTTTCTCTATAAGACACAACAAAACAAACGAAATCATCCATTATCTCTATGAAAACAAATGAGATGTTACTTGTTTTTATATTTTCTTCAATGTTACGACTTGACTTGCAGTGTTCTAAAGCGTATACATAAATATATCCTTTCATTCAGTGAAGCCAGAACCCGCTACCTTCGTTTTACTCTTCAAATACAGTGCTGAAACTAGTACGCAACAGTTAAAACCAACAAATAAGCACTCTGAAGTTACCTTCGTACGTGGATAAATCGCTGGACAACCAATATCTTTTCCTTGTTCTAAGTGTCCGTTGCATTCACTTGCTTGGATATACGAAAGTATATTAATAATTGATTGATTGATTGGTTGATTGATTGATTGATTGATATGTGGGGTTTAATGTCCCAAAGTCACCATGTGATTATGAAAGACGCCGTAGTCGAGGGCTCTGGAAATTTCGACCACCTGGGGTTCTTTAACGTGCACCCTGATCTGAGCACACGGCCTACAAGATTACCGCCTCCATCGGAAATGCAGCCGCCGCAGCCGGGATTTCAACTCCGTGACCTGCGGGTCAGCATCCGAGTACCTTAGCCACTACACCATCGCGGCGGGGCGACGGAAGCATTTTAGTGCAGTACAAAACTCGTACATACCATACAGAATAACAATGGTAATGATATCTGGGGCTTAACGTTCGGAAACCATGACATGAGTACGAGAGACGCTGTAGTAGAGGCCTTCGGAAATTTACACTATCTATTGTGCTCTTCAGTGTGCACTGCTCCACAAACTACATGAGCGTTTCACTTCGATCGAAATGGGAACGCCGCTGCCGAGATAGAGCCCATGACCTTTGGTTTAGCAGCTAAGCACCGGAAACGCTACACCACCGTGGGAGACACAACTTACAGCAGTGAATATTAAGCAATGCTATGTCACAGTACCACTTTTAGGAGTAGGTCTGTATATATGATTCTGCCGTCATCGTAAAAAGAGAGAACAGCATGAGCGATCAATGACCGGAATATATAGTCTAAAATATTTGCGCTGAATACAGCTGCTGGAATTAAGATATGAGACGTTCAACGCGGGCAAGAGTGGCAATGGGTGGAACGTTTGACTAGTTGCCATGAAATAATGTAGCACTACAAGCTAGGGAGGCGGAAATACCTGTCGGCACACAACAGAACATATAGAAAACAGGCAGGCTCGTGACGACAACTGCCAACACATACTTATTTAAGCTCAGTTCTGTTTCGTCTCTGTAACCCTGATTTGTTTGTGACAACACAAATGCACGGTTCATGATGTTAGGGCAGCAATTGACCAAATTCTATGGGAATGCTCAAGCATAGACGACGAAACAGACCGAAACTACGAAATGATAGTCTCGAACCACATGGTACACGGACAGGAAGCTCTGCTTAGCTCCGCATTAGAACAACTGTGAGACATCCAGCTCGCCGAGGAAGCCGGCAGGGCACTAACAACATATAACGAGTTCACTAACAACATATAACGAGTTCACTAAACATTTCTACCTGTCTATAAGGATTTTCCCTCCACCTCACAAAAGCCTAACTCGGCCCCAAGCACTTACATTAGGGCTTCTGCAAACGCAGATGTACCCTACTTTGAAAATGTTGCACTTCATACTCCCTGACATATACCCAAGTACTCTTTGCCCACATTGTGGGGAAATAGCTTCACTATAACATACGCTCTGACAGTGTACCGAATTCGCCCATTTATCAAACATCACCTCTGCCAGATGGGAAGCGGCAATCCGCAGCTCATCATTAGCAGCTCAGCTCTTAGCTGTCCACCAAGCCCGCGAGGTGGCTGAGGAGCTCGGCATCTCAGTCCTCACGTGGTAGCTGCCCGCAACACAGTTATCTGTGCTTTGGGAACGAAATAAAAGTTTATCCAATCCAATTTCAATGGTCACGGCTTATGTTGTCATTGGCCGAAGGTGCGTGCGATTACGTGGCGTGAAGAGTAATAGTCAATAGAGTGACATGGTGACCTACTTCTCCTATTATTTCCTCCTCTGCGCGCAAGTGAACAGAGAGCGGAAGAGAAGGGCAGAAGTCATCGGTAGATACTTTCCTCTCCTCTTCTCTTCCTATGAAACACTGACCAAACATGTCGTGAGTTAGCGTATATAATGCCCTCTCCACTCTATTCTTCTTTTGCATAGGCTGGGTGCACGAAAGGCACTCTCTCTTTGGATTCCGCTGACAAGCGATAGCTTTCCGTGGTAGCGTGTTAATTTTTTAGCAATCTTGGGTCAGCCATGCGCCCAAGTGTTGTAAAAGATTTTGAAAAATGGTGATATCAACACCTAGAATACTGAAGGTAATCTTCCTAAGCATTATGGCTCCGTGTTCAATCCGAACGAATGAAGCGTACATATATAAATTAACTGAGGCACATTTATCATCACAAAACCGCAGCCTCAACACGCTGAAAATGGCCGTGGCATCAGGAGACAGCTCCACTACGCTTCCCCGTATTGAAAAGAAATGACATCGACTTAATCCGAAGATGCATGCAAGATCTACCGAAAAACACCCACCCTGAATTTCACCTCAACCGCCGGAAACAAGGAGCCAAGGAGCTACGGCGCACCTATGGCCAAGAAGTAGGAGTTCATTGTGTGGACGATGACGCCTACACCATCAAACATTGCTATAACCTTGCTGTCATAGGCAGTGAGAGCTAGACTGTTTTAAGAGTAATACTCATGGAGTTTTGGTTTTAAATTGCTTTCGAATGGACGGACGAATGCTTCGCCCCACTCTTCATCATTCACTCCGAGGATATGCTGCCAATTTTTTTTACATCGCCCCTAAGCATCGTGGTCGAGCTCTCGATATCATCGATAGCCGCGCTGCCTCGTTTCTGCTCTTTCCGGGCTTCGCGAAACGCATCCCAATCCACTAGCCGGTGATGCTTGCCCTCGGCGGCGTACCAATTAAGGTGGTGGTGAGGTCCAACGTCGACCTGGATTTCGATCACTGAGTGATCACTACCCAGGTCCTCCTGCGTATTTTGCATAGCTCGCTAGCGACATTTTTAATAAACGTGAGGTCGGGTGAAGTGTCCGCATATACGCTGATGCCCCTGCGCTTAAGTGCAGAAGGGTCTGGTATAAGCTCGAACCTCTCATTCTGCACATCATCCCAAAAGCGCTTACCCTTTGGCGTTTCGTATCCGTACCCCCAAGCCGCGTGGGGCGCGTTGAAGTGACCCGCGATGAGCAAGGGCCCATCGCCAGCTGCTTCGCGCGCCTTTCGAAGTAACGTACTAAAACAATGTTTGGATTTGGGTTGGCTATATACGTTCATTAAAAACATGCCAGAGCCACGCCTTTTATATGAAAAGAGCTCCATTCATCAGTACGTGAGGTATGCTGACGTTTATAAGTTCACGTTGCGTCACGGTGTGGTTGCGTCGCACTATAGCGTTGCAGCGATCGGTGCTGTTCCAGCATTTATAGCCTCATCTATAGCTTTGTACACCGCCAGCTTGACGGGGCTGTTTGTTTTCTGCAAAAGGATTACATCCGGTTGTTACCGAACTTGTAGAAATCGTTGGAGATGCGCTCGTTTTCTCCTTAACCCCCTGTAATTCCACTGCCAAATCATGAGCGTGTTCCGTGTGTTATGCTGCCATGAGAGTTGCGTTTGTGTGGTTTCGTGAGGATAAATGGTGACTGTACGTGTTTTTACTTGGCGTAAAAGTGATCCTGCGCCTCGTCGTCAGGTAGCGGCCTAAAGTAAGGTTTCCTGGTATTCTGCAAGGGGCGACCCACTCCCCCTGGAAGACGAATTTTAATATCGTCCATGCGTGCTTGCAGTGTCACGGGCATGCATCTGTGTGAGCCACGATATCGAAACGCTCCACAGTTCATTTTGCGTGGTTGTTGAGCTACTTCGCTGTGAAATTGCGCGGTTTGCTGCACTTGTTGGGCCATAATCGCGTCTACCTTGTCGTCGAGTCTGTCGACTCCCTCGCAGAGTTCCTCCTCGCGTTTCTGTGATTTGACGAGCTCCGCCTGCTTTGGTCCAGCGCTTTACGTTTAAAGGGTAGGGGGGGGGGGGCGCATCTTGAGCGTCCATAGCTTCTTGCGCACTCTGGACGGTATTATCAGGCGCGTTGGCGGTGACGGGTTTAGGAAGAGGGGAAAGTAAAGAAACTGTAGGGGCCTCCCCCTTTAACGTGGCAACTTCGTTTCTTAACTCATCGTTTTCTCGGCGTACTTTTCTTATTAAGGACTCCAATTCATCTAGTAGCTTCTGTATTGAGCTTTCTTGTTCGCTTTTGGTACTGTTAGCAGAGCTTTCGCATCGGTCTACGCCGGGTTTTTTAATAATGGCAGCCTTGATTCGCGTGTGTGGTGCGCGAGGTGCGCGACCAGAGGCGACGTCTACTGACCTGACGTTACGGGGGTCGAATAATGTTGCATACAAAAAATGAAGCCAAATTCATTTTTACATAAGGCTAATCATAGTTTTCACCTAACGAGACAAATGTACTGGCGCTTCCCATGTGATTTACTGGAATGGTCGATCGTCTTCTTGGAAAAAACTCGCAATAATAAAGATAATTCTTGCCAAAGACACCAGAGCTTGTATTATGGTCACGCATAGAACAAGTGAAAAGCAGTGCGAGCGGATGTTTGTTCCATGAGCAGAGGCGGTTCAGTGGTGTTCTGAATGTGGGGTGAGTAAGCCCCACAAACTCCCTCAAGCTCTGACGCAGTCAGAGCGAAATTCCCCGTAGTCCCGATGGCTCGTTGAGTACTTGCCCCACCTTCTTGCTTCGTTCTTTCATCAGCGCATGCTCTATAAACATTGGCGATGGTTCATTTTATTTCCTTGCATGTTCGAGGTTTCAGAAACCAAGACAACCAGCGAGAAGTTATGACCATAGCCACAGCATGTCATGCAGATATTCTTTTCCTTCAAGAAACTATTTTCCGCTCACCTTATGATGTTCAATCCTTTTGTTCCCGTTATAGTGTCGATGCTTTCTTTTTTTTAACTGAATCGATTTTGTGTGGTGTTGAAGTCGTATTTATTACGCCTGTGTTTCGCCGGGGTGCCCATTGTCACTACGGTTTTCACGGTCGAACTCTGGCCGTTGACTTCAACTTTCACGGCCAGCGTGTAAGGGCACCCGTTAATTACGCTCCGGCTCAACGTGCGAACACCTCTTGTTTCTTTGATTCACTCGATTCTTTTAGGTTCGATAACAACGCCACCTTTTTAGTTGGGGAGTTTAATTGTGTGGAAGATCCGTACAGGGATGTAAGCGGACATCGCCAGGGCAAACTATATAGCGGGGCCCGGGCACTGAAGCAGCTTATTCGCAATTTCAAGCTAAGGGATGCGTGGCTTAGTATCCACGGGGTCGTGTTTGGTGCGACATGGCAACTAGGCACAAATATGAGCCGCCTAGACCGTTTCTACTTCTCTGAAGTACTATCCACGCATTTCAGTAGTAGCGAAGTCTTGAATTACCCCACAGGTGTACCACTCATTTCAGAACACTTCCCAAGGTCAGTATAGATGCGTTTTGATCAGCCTACCCTGTTTAGGTACCAATGGAAAACGGACCCAGCCATTGTACATGATAGAGAGCGTGTAGCCTCTTTGCGCTTAGCACTGGAAGGTGTGTGCAAGCACACAGCAGAACCGGGCGACTAATATACTTTGAATGACAGCTTTTGCGCTGAACTAATTAAAGCAGGCCAAGATAGGAAAAGTGCCTAACGACAGAAATTAATGACACGCTTTGAAAAGCGCGCATAGTTCGGAAAGGCTAAACGCCAACCATTGCTATGCAAGATTATCTGAATCAGTTGAAGGCGTGATATGAACTCCTGCCCCGCCGTAGATCCCGTACAGCGGCGCTGTATTTTGTAAATGGAAGGCCCGTTGCAGATCTTTCTTTTCTCCGAAGTGTCCGCAACAGCTCTCTTGAAGAACGAGCAACGGTTTCATACGTTGAGACGCCCAGTGGCACACAGTCTGATCGAGCAGAATATATGATAACCGTTTTCAAAACACTTCACCACCCTGTTCACGGCAGAGGACACAAGCACATAGGGGACCCAAGCATACGTGAGCTGTGCTCGCGTATCTCTTGTACAGCAGAAGAATGCTGTGATAGTTTATGTAGTCCCATAAGATTGGCAGAACTACATCTTGTGCTTAAGAAAATGAACGCCTCCGCAGCAGCACGTCCTGATGGACCACCACAGATGGACCACCACAGCCGCGATCTTAGAAGCGTGTCATGTTGACCCATCGGCCGGCCATATGGGTATTAGTAGGGCTTTGACAAGAACCAACCGGAAGTATTATTGACCAAAGTAATGTGTTAGTGCACCGTATGTCGAGTCATGCGGGGATATTCAAAGATGCAAAATACCACCATATAAAGCAGCGGGTCTCTTCAAACCAATAGGGCCACCAAAGGAGGCCATTGCAAAAAGTAGGAATGGAATTGCTTGGTCGATTTCCTCTCTCATCATAGGGAAAGCGCTGTATCGCTGCAGCAACCAAATTCTTGGATCGATATGCTAAGACGTGACCTTTCGTAAAAGGAACCGCGATTGGTGTAGCCCACTTTTTCGTCACCCAGAATATACTACGACTTGGCGCACCGGAGGTTGTCATTACTGACAAAGAAGCAGTGCTAACTGCCCGTTTAGTGCAGCCTCTAATGAAACTCGTGCATATCGACCACTGAAGAACTACAGCCTGCCATCTTCAAACAAACCGCATCTTCAAACAAACGGATTAACCGAAAGACTCAACAGAACGCTCGCGGACGTGATCTCCATGTATGTGAACGTAACACCGTACATTGGACCGTATTTTGCTGTATGCGGCATCTGCATACAATAACGCAGTACAAGAGACGACATACTTCCGAATCAGAATCATTTTATTTTTCACGTCGAACAAATGAGAGAATAAATGACTATTTCATACAGAAGGAGGTCCTATAGTTACGAACTGAATGGGGACCTCCTGTACATTAAAACTTGGTGAATAACACAAAAATGGCAATTCATGGACTTTATAATAATAATGATAATACTACTACTAATATTATTAATAATATTAATAATATTATTAATCAAATAAGAAAATAACTTATGTACGGCGTTAACAAAAAGCCTTCAACAAGTAATGTGCCATAGTCAATGAGAGTAAGGACAGTTCGGGAGACATTTCAAAGGAATAAACACTGAAGCAGTATAAAACATAATAAGGCTCAAACCAATAAACAAAATATAAAGAAAAACAAGGGAAATCATCGAAAAGAAATAGAAGAATGAGGAAAGATGAGAAGATAGACAAAAAGCTACCGAATGAGAACACCTAAAGAGAGAGAATAAAATGAGGGAAAGGCAGGGAAGGTTAACCAGAAAATGGAGCATCCGGTTTGCTACCTTGCACTAGAGGAAGGGGGAATGGGGAAGAAATATTGGAAAGAAAGCGAAGAGGGGAATAGACGCGCGCGAAAAAAAAGAAAAAAAGAGGGGGGGGGGGAGCTGGGGTGCTACAGTCTATACAATAGGCCGCTGCCACTCAAAAAGTTCAGTAAGGCCTTCACTTATTTTCTGTGAGCACACAAATCATGTCGTCTTTCCAGCACTGATTGTTCAGACAAAGGTCTGTCGTCAAGGCGAGCTAACGCAGCAGCTAGTTGCCGTCTTTGCACGCTGTAACGAGGGCAGTGACAGAGAACGTGCTCTATAGTTTCATCGCTACCGCAATGACCGCAAGCAGCACTGTCTTCCATGCCGATTCGGAAGGCGAAAGCTTTGGTGAAGGCGACACCAAGCCATAGTCGGCAAAGCACCGTTGTCTCGAGTCGAGAGAGTCCAGGCGGAGGCCGGAGTCGACGAGACGTGTCCAGTCTACGCAGTCGCGTGTGCCGTAAGCACTCGGTGTTCCACAGGGATTTTAATTCTGCATTAGCGATTTTTCGGATGGTCATTGCAGCATCAGTCCTTGAAAATGGTATAGATTTTTCTTCACCATCTTGGTGTGCTGATCGGGCAGCTGCATCGGCATGTTCGTTGCCCAATATGCCGCAGTGACTTGGAAGCCACTGAAGCGTGATTCTGTGTCCTTCGTCAAAGAGGTGGTGAAGCAGCTCTCTAATTTCCAGCACTAGTTGTTCGTGAGGTCCCCGGCGTAAGGCGAATATCAAGCACTGTAGTGCTGCCTTAGAGTCCGTGAGCACGCTCCATTTCTTGGCTTCTTGGTGCTTAATGACTTGAATTGCGCTACGTAGAGCAGCACGTTCCGCTGCTGTCGATGATGTCTGGTGAGATAAACGAAACTTCACCGTTGTCGCTGTTGCAGGAAAGATCACCGACCCTGCAGACCCATCCACTTTAGTTGAAGCGTCAGTATATAGATGAGTATGCTCACTGTATTTCTCATATAACAAGAGAAGAGAAAGCTGCTTCAGCGCTGGAGACGAGAGCCGGGCTTTTGACCCTATGCCTGGAACCGTGAGTTCAACATGTGCATAGGTCATACTCCATGAGGGAGTTGAAATCCTCGATGGAGTTGTATATCCCGTTGGAATGCGTGTGCGATATGACAAGACTGTCTGGCAAAATGAGGCACGAGGTCGGGCTTCTGGCAGTGAAGCTAAATGATGGGCAGGGGCACGAGTAAGATGCCTCACGTGTGCTCTGAGCACTTCCATCATGATGTGCGTCTTTAGCGGGTAGTCATTAGCGATCTCGATTGTCTCAGCTGTTGATGAACATCGCGGTAGCCCGAGACAAACTCGCAGAGCCATAGCCTGGATGCTTTCGAGAGTCCTAATGTTGGTTCTACAGGTGTTGGTCAACACAGGCAAACTGTAGCGCAAATAGCCAAGGAAAAGCGTCTTGTACAATTGCATCATTGCATGTACTGAAGTCCCCCAGGTTTTTCCTCCGAGATACTTGAATAAGTTCGCAATTTCTGTCAGCCTCTTCTTCAAGTGGGCCACATGTGGGCCCCAGCAGAGGTCTCTATCAATGAATACGCCTAGAAATCTGTGCGTCCTGACATATGGTATGACTTGGCCATTGATTGATATAGCGTATGGTCTCATTGGCTTTAGACTAAAAGCAATCAATGCGCATTTCGCTGGCGAGATTTTTAGACCCTGGTTCTTGAGGTACACTGATACCAACGTCACAGCCTTCTGAAGTCTTGCGCGTACCTGAGGTCTTGTCACGCCAGATGTCCAGACGCAGATGTCGTCAGCGTACATGGATAACTTGACCCCACTTGGTAGTCGTTCTACAAGACCAATGAGAACGAGGTTGAAGAGGGTTGGACTCAAGACACCACCTTGCGGGACTCCACGATGCGTTGGGTGTTGGGAGGTCGGACCATCTGCACTGTTCACAAACAGTGTCCGCCCTTGTAAATAACTGCTTGTCCAACAATACAGTTGCCCGCCTAGGCCCACTGACTCAATGGCTTCGAGGATGGCGTCATGTAGAACGTTGTCGTATGCTCCTTTTACGTCAAGGAACATGGCTGCAGATAGTCGTTTACCTGCCTTTTGTTGCTGGACATATGTGACGAGATCTATAACATTGTCGATGGAACATCGGTGACGGCGAAAACCAGCCATGGCGTTCGGATATATCTCATAGTATTCCAGGTACCATTCAAGCCTGGCCAAGATCATTCTCTCTATTACCTTTCCTACGCAACTTGAGAGTGCGATCGGTCGGTAAGAGGCAATGTCCAGGGGAGATTTCCCAGGCTTAAGGATCGGTACCAAGCGGCTAATCTTCCAATCTTGCGGAACAACGCCAGCTTGCCAGGAATCGTTGAAGATGTTAAGGAGTGCTTCTCGTGCCCGTTTACCAAGGTTGCACAGCATCCTGTATGAGATGTCATCCGGGCCAGTTGACGACGACTTATTACATAAGACGAGCGCCGCATCGAGCTCCTGTGATGTAAACGGTAGATCCATGCGTGGGTCCCGTGAGTAAGGGATATGATTCACTGTATGTAGGCTTGTGTACGCTGTCTGGCCCACAGTCATAGCGCAGAAATCTTCTGCTACCTCAATTTCATGCCGGCGATAAAAAAGTGCAAGGGCTTTGAAGGGAAAACGCTGCTCTGGAACAGAACGTAGGCCTTGCACGATTCTCCATATCGGAGACAGTGGTTTACGAGAATCTAGCGACGCACAAAATTTCCTCCATCGTTGGGTGTCTAATTTGTCAAGGCGCCGTTGTATCTTCTTTTGGATGCGCCGGGCTGTCCGTAGATCGTCTGTGGAATTGGTGCGTCGGTATCGTCTTTCGGCACGACGGCGGATCGCACGAAGTCGCTCCAGCTCGAGGTCACATTCAGAGTACTTCGAGGAGCATATTATTGTGCGCATAGCCGTATGTGCAGTTTCCCTAATAGCTTGCTGAAGACCATTGGACAGGCCTTCTTCACAAGCATCCTCAAGTTGAGTTTTGAACACACTCCAATCTATTCTTTGTGTTGTGGTAGAGGAGTACATGTTCGAAATACCTTTAATCTTCAGGTAAGTGGGGATGTGGTCGCTTCCGTGTGTTTCAATGTCCAAAAACCACTTTACCCGTGTAGCAAATTGGCGTGAAACAAAGGACAAATCAAGGCAGCTGCTATATGTAGTGCCTCGTAAAAACGTACGACTGGTGTCATTCAGAAGGACGAGACCATGGCTGGAAACCAATGATGCTAGACGTCGTCCCGTTGAATTAAGCCTTGAGCTTCCCCAAATGGGATGATGCGCATTGAAATCCCCGGTGATAACCCACGGACCCGGATGTGCCCTTAATATGCCGTCTAGTTTGTTGGCGTCGAAATGACTTGATGGGGTTATATACACGCCTAGAAGTGCGAATGTCACCTTTCCTTTTTTAACAGACAAGCACACATACTGATTGCCGTCGTGAGATTGCACTGGCTGGACGACGTAAGTAAGCTCCCGGCGAATAAATACAACAACCTTGCTACTTTCGATGTCACTTGAAGAGAAAAATGACTCGTAGCCGGATAATCTGATTGGGTGCGATAATTTCGGTTCACATATAATCATGATAGGAAATCGGTACAGATGAACAAACTGGCGAAAATCAGATATGCGGGATCTCAGACCTCTTGCGTTCCACTGAAAAATCGACGCTTCTATGACCTCCTGACGGAACGACTTGTGATTGTCGGCCATGGCTTTACTGGAGGCTTACAAGGACCGGACTCAACGCGTCCAGCACCTGTAGAACGCTCCTAGCAGTTGGTGTATCGATGCTTGTCAGAAGACTTCTGATGACACTCACAATGGATCGCAGCATAGGAATAATTTGACGATCTGCTGTTGGAGCCTCGTCACCAGCAGCATTGGCTTTCACTGGGAGCAGAGAGCGGGAAGGCTGCTCGGAAGGCCGTATGTTCGCAAGCGCGGGCCAGTCTTCTGGGGAGAGAGGCTTCGCCGGTGGAGGTATTCTTGTACTCTCTGGCTTTCTACTGGATGTTGATGGTGGTGTAGACCGAAGTGGTGCATGAATATCACCATGACTGGAGCGCTTCCGTCGGTGGCGACGTCGACGCCGGATTTTTTGTGAAGCTTCTCTATGGGTGGAGTTATCCCTGACCATTTCTTTCAGGATACCCATTTCTTTCTTGAGTCTTGGGCATTCCGTTGACGTGGCTTCATGCGTACCTCGACAATTGCCGCACCTATAAGTTGTTGCACAATAGCTGTCTACCGTGTGCACCTCCGCGCACCGGGGGCATACGGTAGAGTTCGCACAGACGCCCTTGACGTGACCGATCTTGAAACACTTGTGGCACTGAAGCGGCTTTGGGACAAAATGCCGTACCACATGCCGGAAATGTCCCACCTTGACATGCGTAGGGATTGAGTCGCCCTTAAAGACTATCTTAACGCAGCGGCTGTTCCAGAGGCGGCTTATATGCTTAATGACCACTCCTTCGTACGCCGGTTTTATCAGAATGGGTAGATCCGTGTTTGGGATTGCCAAATCAATGTCGTAAATGACACCTGCAGTGCAGGTCCCAGTCATCGGTACGACCGCTCGTACTTTGACATCTCCATACTCTGTCATCATTCGAAGCTTCTCCAGTGTGTCTGCATGTTTTGTGCCACAGCTAAAACGTTCTTACGTGTGTTTAGCCGGACCTTTTTGATTTCATTCTGTGCTATTCCCTCAAGAACATTGGAAATGGCTTGCCTGTTCAATTTTCGAAGGCTGGCGGAAGGATCCATGGGCATGAAGAGAATGGTATGCGGCCAGCGTTCACTCCTTGCCTTCACGGTTGACGTGCTTGCTGGTGATGACGTCTTGATGAGCCTTCTTGCGGCTCATCACAGACACGAAGCTGCCATCTGATGAGTCGTCGCCGTCGACTGAGTAGATGTCCGTGTCTTCACTGGAGCTGCACCAAGAGCCTCGTTTCCTTACGGAGCTCACAAATGTTCAGCTGTGGCCAGACGGGCCAGCAGTTCGTTCTTCGTCCATGGGCACGGGAGCAGGAGCATCTCTTGAGCCGTCGCTGATGATGGACCATGAGCCTTGAGCCACAGAAGAGCTTGAGGGCGCTGACATTTGACCACGTGGGCCTGTAGAAGTCGCCGCTGCCATCGCCACAAGGCGGGACGCAGAGAGCGTTCCAGGAATCGTGGAAAATATAACGAAAAGCAGTTAGTAGTGACAGACGCGTTCTATCACTAAGAACACCTAAAGAACACCTAAAGAACGCCTAAACACCTAAAGCAGTGAAGAACCGCAATCAGACAAATCAAATAGAAAATGCCTAGGTTCAGATCGGAACCTGTGAGCATTTAGTGATATTAGAGTAGGTGGTAGCGCATTCCAAAAAGCAAGTGCTGAGAAATGTAGCGACTACTTGGCGTAATTCGTGCGAACACTTCACATCATGAAACGCTGTCCAACCATTTTGAAGACGCCTGCATTCACCTGTATTCTACTATTGAATGTGATCTGCAAACATTAAATCTAAATTTTGCTTCATAATACATCAGACGAATAATATCTACTTGCGTGTTCGATGCGTGGCGTGCACTTAGCTGAACATAGTCTTTTGAAGGCAGCTGTTACGACACCGCGTTCACTTATTGTCTAAATCTAGCAATCCTTTTGAACGCGTTCAATTCCGCTTGTTTCAAGAACTGCAGCTATGACTTGCTTTTTCAGCGAATGTGTCTTCCCGTAAAATTCTGTCCGTGTAGTGAAGCAGTGTATTTTCAAAAGTGTTAATAATTCGGCACTTTATGAGGCTCCTAAGGTATAATAAATGAAAATAACCGTACGTTTGCCCTGTGAACGGATCAACATTTTCCTACAACTTCCGTGGGGTTTCAGTAGTTAAGGTGCTGGAGTGTCGACCCGCAGGTCGCGGTATGGAAACCCGGCTACGGCAGCCGCGTATTTGTTGCAGGCGGAAATGCTCGATGCCCGTGTCCTTGGACATAGGGGCGCGTGAAAAAACACCCAGGTGGTCAAAATTTCCGAAGCTCTCGTCTACGACCTCTCTCATAATCATATTGTGGCTTTGGTATGTTGAATGCCAATAACAATTATTATTATCCAATAACTTTCTCGAGTGTAAGCGAAGTGGCATTTTCATAATAGAGATACGTCTGAAGTTTTTTAGACTGTTAAAAGTGATATATTGTTGATCATCAGATGTAGATACGAGAAGCATACCGACCACACGTGCCTTCTTCCCTCGTCACGACGCAAGCTCCGGCCGTCTGGCCAGGGTATAAAAGCAGCCTCTGGAATAAACATTCAGTCTTCTTCCTGCCATGAAGTTTCATTTCCTCGCACCTACGTACAATACTACAGCGGCGACGAGGGTGGGATCTTGATCGCACTTTGATTCTGACACCAGAGTAATGGGATCTCGACCCCCGGCTTTCGACGACGCTGTGAGTACCTGGAGTACGTATCGTGTACGCTTGAAAGCCTACTTTGAGGGCCACGAGATTACCGACACAGCCAAACGCCGTGACCTACTGGTTTCGTTCTTGAGCGACAGTGTTGTCCGTATTTTGCAAGGGCGCCACCCGGGGGTCCCCATAAGCCCTTTGACGTATGACGACGTTGTCAAATGCCTGAAAGACCATTTCAACCCTCAACCAAACTAAATAACCTCAAGATATACCTTCTTCACGCGAGGCCAAGAAGAGCAAGAAAGCGTTCGTGACTAACATTGCTGAGTTGAGAAGACGCCGTAAATTTTAATTTCGGAACGACACTGGAACGTATGTTGCGGGACCGAATCGTTTGCGGTATTCGGTCCCGCAACATACGTTCCAGTAGTGAAGCTGTTTCCTGTTTCCTGGGATCGTTTGCGGTATTCGGGACGATGAAGCGCGCCGGTGCTTGCTGGGCCGCAAGAAGTTGACTCGAGAAGAAGCCGAATAATTTGTCTTAGCTTCTGAAAAAGCGACCGAAGACGCTCGTGGCATGCAAGCTCCACACTCACTAACTACAGGCGGTGGCGTCAACATGGTACAGAAACACAGCACGGAAAGAAGTACAAGAGAAACTATCTGTCGCGAAGTCCTAGTCTCTCATGCGACAGATGCAAATGGCCGCATACCACGGCGTCATGTCGACATCGCAGTTTCATCTGCCATCACTGTGGCAACAGAGGACATCTTGAAAGAGCCTGCAAAAGATCCCACACTCCGATATCGGGGATGTTCGCCGTCGACGGAACGGAATGCGAACATGAAGAGATTTTCTATGCTCTAGTCACACATAGTTCGGCCAATAAGCGCTTATTGCAGGCCATTGAGCACTCCTTAATGTGGGAAGGCCGACAGTTGCGAATGATTGTCGACACGGGATCACCAGTAAGTGTAATTCCGAAAAGGTGGCCTGCTTTGCAGAAAACTCCCATACGCCTTTCATGTTTCCTGGGACCGTTACCAGTCTGGGGCTAGGTGGAAATGAAGGTACCGCTTGGTCCAATAACTGGGAGCAGTTTTCTGAAAGTGCAGGACCATCAAGGGCCCCTGCTGTGTGGAACAGACACGATAGAAGAATTTCGCAAACCTGGCGTCTTCCTTTTGGAGAGAGGCATGTCGTCTATGGTGAATGTTGTGCACGTCGACAGTAAGCTCACCGCACTCCTTGGCAAATTTTCCGAGTGCTTTGAGGGCATCGGATGCTGTAAGGGACCACCGGTGAAATTATACCTAAAGGAAGACGCCCAACCTCAATTTCTGAAGGCTCGGACAGTTCCGTACGGCATGAAAGCGCAAGTATCCGCCAAAATCGACCGACTGGTGGAAGTGGGAGTTCTGTTCCCAGTGAGCGTGGCTGAATGGGCAACGCCAGTAGTGCCGGTGGTAAAGAAAAACGGAGACATCCGGCTGTGTGGAGACTCAAGCTGACGGTTAATCCAGCGACAAGAACAATACAGTACCCGCTTCCAAAAATCGAAGACATTTTTGCCACGCTAGCGGGGAGCGAGGTGTTTAGCACGCTCGACTTACGGAATTCATACAAGCGACTTCTCCTGGATGATCATGCCAAAAGTTAGCTGTGCTGAATACGCATAAGGGCCTCTTCTGCTACGATCGCTTGGCGTTTGGTATCGCCTCGGTGCGTGCGCTGTTTCAGCGGCGCATAGAAGCGGTACTACAGGGGTTACCCTGGGTGAAAGTTTACCTGGACGACATTATTATAGCGGAAACGGCGCAGAATACCACGCTACTACGCCAAGAGTTGGAACGACTACGGGCGAATGGCCTCACGCTGAACAGAGAGAAGTGTCGTTTCTGGGAGTGGTATTTCTTGGGAACCGAATCGACGCAAGAGGCCTTCACCTCCTGCAGGAAAACTTAGAAGCCGTGCTGGCGGCGCCACCACCGACCTCGGTAAGCCAGCGTAAATCATTCTTAGGACTGGTGACGTATTACTCGAAGTTTCTACGAAATTTGTCATCCACTTTGGCTCCGTTACACCACCTGTTGTCAAAAGCGGTACCCTGGTGTTGGGAGAACGCACAGGTAACAGCATTCTAAAAAACCAAGCGCGCTATGAGCGCCGCAAACTTTCTTGTGCATTATGATTCTCAGAAACCCCTGCTGCTTGAGTGTGATGCGTCGGCGGAAGGAATAGGCGTAGTTTTGTCTCACTGCATTAACGGGGTGGATCTTCTATCGCTTTCCGCTCGAGAACTCTTACGTCGGCAGAACGTAACTATTCACAATTCGAAAATGAGGCACTAGCGCTAATTTTTGGTGTTGTAAATTTTCGAGATTATTTTTTGGCACTAAGTCCCCTCTGGTGACCGATCACAAGCCTTTGACTGGCTTGTTGAGTCCAGAAAAACTCATCCCACAAATGGCACCGGCACGAATTCAACGTTGGGCACTGCTCTAGCAGCATATCAATATGATTTGGAATACAGGAAAGGGGGGCTGAATGCGAATGCCGACGCTCTGGGCCGCTTGCCGTTGCCTGTCCGCTATGATGGCAACAAAAAAGAGCTTGCCGGTTATGTCCTGCAGGCGCAGGCACTGGATGACTGTTTTGTCTGCGCAGAATGTGTTTGATCACACCAGCAAAGACTGCACACTTCAGCAAGTAAAGATTTAGATCTTGAAAGGCTGGCCCAAGCGCCTAGGGGCAGACAAACAACAGTACCAACCATATTTTGCACAGAGGTAGGAATCGATCGTGAGCAAGAGGATAATGTATTGGGGTCACCATGTGGTTCTTCCTAAAGCTGCTCGTAATTTTGCTTTGAAAGAGCTGCATGACATGCATGCAGGCATCACAGCAACAAAGAACCTCGCGCGCTCGATTTTCTGGTACCCAGGGCTAGACAGTGATGCTTGCGAAACGGTGCCCCAGTGCGTGCTGTGTTTGCCCATGCCCCCTGCGCAAGTTCCAGTAAACTGGCTGAAGACCAACGCACTCTGGTAGCCTACACATGGATTTTGCTGAACCCATGGAAGGACATATGACCTTTGTTCTTGTCGACGCTGAGACTAAGTGGATAGAGGAAGTGCCAATGAAGACAGCCACGGCGGCAACCACAGTGGATGTACTCAGGGGCATTTTCGCACGCTTTGTTCTACCACGAACTTTTGTGTCGGACAATGGTCCACAATTCACCAGTGCAGAAACAGCACGATTTTTCTGGCAAAATGGTGTGCGCCATGTAACGACTGCCCCATATTACCCGCCATCCAACGCGTTGGCAGAATGGACAGTGCGCTCCATCAAGGAGGGCCTGAAAAAAATATCGTGTGGGAACACTGCAAAGTCGACTTTCCAAATTTTTCGTACGTTACAGGACCACGCTGACCCAAGAAGAACAGTCACCCGCAGAACGAGTCCTGGGATTCCAGCCATGGACCCGCCTAAGCAACTTTTTTGCAAAGGAAAAAGGGGCGAAGGAGGCTACTGTCCACGGAGTTCCAAGCCCAGAAAAAAGTATGCACCAGGAATCCAGGTTTGGAGTCGACAATACGGTCAGCGAGGTCAAACTTGGCTTCCAGGAACCGTGACAATAGTCGATGGCAAACAATTGTTAACTGTCAACACGCCAAGGGGGGTACAGCGTAGGCACCTCGATCAAGTATGAGCCCACGCCTCATCGACGCCGGTTAAGAAAAAACCCTTCGAAACACCCACGACCTCCTTGGAGCACTCATCTCCGGAAGGGCCCCTCTCTTCCGCCGGTGACCAGACAACTTGCAGCGACGCCTTGCAAGCCTTCAGTTCGTGCCGGGCAAGCCAGCGGTTGGAGGTTGCATCAAGCGAGCAGTTTTTCGGCCAACAGAACCAATCCAACTCAGACACTCCACCCGTGCCCGCAAGCCCCCGGATAGGCTCTACCTCCAGGGGGAGGAAGCGATATTGCCACAGAGATTGTTTACAATATCCGACATTATGAAAAATCAGCGTCCACAGTCTTGTGCGCACTCTTGCTGGAGGCCGCACCACTCTTGCCTCTTGTTCACAGGCACGAGCCAGTGTGGGTTGGAGCTGCGAAGAAGAAGAAGGTGCGTGGGCAGAGGAACAATTTTTGTTTTTGTAACGCTCTAGCGGACTCTTCCATCTTTTTGCACATAATTTTCAGGGCACAAGTTCGCCCATAATAAACTAGTTTTTGACTTTTCCTCTCTTGCACCCGTTACATTCTGGTGGAGGTGCTGGGTATGATTGGAAGCCCCCTTGGCGCAAGAGAGCGAAGCCCCGATCCTCAACGATTGGAACCTGGCGAACTGACTCCGGTACACCAGCGTTCAAGCCGCCGCCTCCGAGGAGAACCGCCTGAATTCGCACTCCTGCCCAGTGCTGCAGCAACACAAGCAGCGTCCGCAGACAACGGAACGATGGCTTACCAGGTGACATCATCGGAACTTATTCTGTTCCCACCGTGCTTGCCTGAGCCCTTCCACGGCAACACGTTCGAGGATGTGGAGGATTGGTTAGAACACTTCGAGCGGGTAGCGAAAGCCAACGGCTGGGATGAAGCAAGGAAACTGCGTCGCGTGTACTTCGCATTGGAGGATGCAGCGAGGACGTGGTATGAAAAGCACGAAGCGTTCATACCGACATGGGAAGAATTCCGACGACAAATAGTAGCTACATATGCCAGCACCGATCGTCGGGAGAAGGTGGAGAACGCTCTACAGTCCAGAAACCAGCGCACAAACGAAAGCGTTGGATGTATATTGAGGACATGTCCCGCCTTTTCAAGCGCGCTGACCCGAACATGAACGAAGAGAAAAAGCTGCGTCACTTGATGCGAGGTGTCAAACAGGAGTTATTTGCCGGTTTGCTACGCAACCCACCTCGTACAGTTGCTGAATTCCGCAACGAAGCAACCTCCATTGAGCGGGCATTGCAGCAGCGCTCCCGTCACTACAATCATGACACGAGTAGTGTTCCTGCGGTTGTCCTCTCAGCAGACCTGGGAAGCAGCAGCGAAGCATTGAGGGAAATGGTGCGATCCATTGTGAAGGAAGAGCTCCTGAAGCTGCTGCCCTGACAAGTCGCAACGCCAGTTTCGTCTCTGACTACCATGATCAGAGATGAAGTTCGCCACGCCATTCTTCAAGCCGAACCCGAGGCGCAACCGGTTGGACTTGAACAGCAATTGCAGGAACGCCCCGTACCGACTTACGCCGATGCTTTGCGCCAGCCCGCCGTGCATACTGCTTCGTTTGCAGCTCCCAGTTGCTACCGACCGGCTTCGCGTGGCTCAAACTATCCAGCTAACTCGAGGCCCCGAAAAAGCGACGTGTGGCGCACACCCGACAGGACGCCTCTCTGTTTTCTGTGCGGCGAAGCTGGACACCTGTACAGAATGTGCCCATATCGACGAGTTGGTCTCCGTGGGTTTTCTCCAAACGCGCAATGCCCCCGAAATGGCGAAAGACCCGTTGAAATTGAAGATTACTTGTCCGGCCATCTGTTTCCAACTACCGGTTTCCAGCATCAGCCTAGATCACCAGCTCGCTATCGCTCGCCAAGTCCACGACGATTTAGTTCATCTTCTGCACCTTCAACCTCAACACACCATCGTTCAAGCAGTCCCCATCAGGAAAACTGAAGCCAGCGACCTATGGAGGCAAGGCCGCTGATGTCCGACCAACTGAAGATCATCCGTCAAGGTCTCAGTGCAGCAACGACGAGCGGAACACTACAACCAGGTTAGGTAAAGACAAAATTTCTGCAGACTTACGCGTTACCGTAGACGGGTGTGAATTTACCGTTTTAGTTGACACAGGTTCTGATTATTCGGTTGTCAGTTACGCTGCCACAAAGGATTTAAACAAAGTCCTGACGTCTTGGAGTGGACCCCAGATACGCACGGCTGGGGATCATCTCATCACACCTGTGGGAAGATGTACCGCACGAATCGGAATTCAAGGCGCTACTTACGTTGCTGACTTTGTCGTATTTCCGGAATGCTCTAGAGATTTAATACTCGGAATGGATTTTCTGCTAGCAAACGGAGCTGTAATCGACCTGCCAAATTCTAGTGTCTCTTTTTCGACCAAACTGGCTATAGACACAAATGAGCCAGAATACACTGCATTACGTGTTATAGATTGTGATGTTACCGTGCCGCCACGATGCAGCGTAATATAGTCGGTGTAAGAAATAAAGCATTCATTGATTCTGAAGGTAAAGCGGATGCAAACATCAAACTACTGCTCAAGAAAGGCATTTATGTAGCTCGAGGCATTATTCAATTACGTGGTGGATGTGCCGATGTATTGCTCACGAATTTCGGAAACGAAATTCAGAACGTTGCAAAGGACACTGCTATCGACTTCCTGCACGGTTTTCAAACAGTGACGGACTTATGTGGCTTGGTGTCAGGGCCACCTACTTCGGAACCTGCGCCCGATGTCGTGGCAAGAGTTGCAATCAGCCAAAATCTATCACCAGCCGTGAACAAAATCATTCAAGACCTCCTAAGAGACTTCACCGGATGTTTCTCTACCTCGTCAAAAGTACGGCGGACCCAGGTTGTTAAACACCGAATAATAGCAGATGAAGCTACAAGGCCGGTACACCAAAATCCGTACAGAGTATCACCGAAGGAACGTGAGATCATAAAGAGCCAAGTGAAAGAGATGCTGGAGGATGATCTCATACAGCCATCCAATAGTCCGTGGGCGTCGCCTGTAGTCCTTGTGAGGAAAAAGGACAACACGCTGAGATTCTGCATTGATTACAGAAAGCTGAACAGCGTGACCAAGCGGGATGTCTACCCTTTGCCGCGTATTGATGATACGTTGGATCGGCTACGGCACGCAAGGTATTTCTCTTCATTGGATTTAAAAAGCGGTTATTGGCAAATTGAAGTGGACGAAAGGGACCGTGAGAAGACTGCTTTCGTAACCCCGGATGGTCTATATGAGTTTAAAGCACTCCCATTCGGCCTGTGTTGTGCGCCTGCAACATTCCAGCGCATGATGGGCAGCGTCCTTTCAGGCCTCAAGTAGCAGTCGTGCTTACTCTACCTGGACGACGTTGTGGTGTTTTCAGCAACGTTTGAACAGCATGTAGAGCGACCACGTTCGGTACTTCAGGCTATCCAGTCAGCCGGCTTGACGATTAAACCGGAAAGATGCCAGTTTGGATTCGAGAAGCTTCGTTTCCTCGGTCATGTAATTAGTGCTCAAGGTGATGGCCCAGACTCGGAGAAGACTGTGGCTGCGGGGCTGTTTCCCAAGCCAAAGGACAAGAAGGAGGTACGCCGATTTTTGGGTTTATGTGCTTATTACAGGCGGTTTGTGGAAAATTTCGCGAAAATTGCCGAACCTTTAACAAGAATCACAAGAGAGGACGTGCCATTTATTTGGTGCACCGAACAAGACAGTTAATTCAACGAACTAAAGAAACGTTTGCAAGCTCCATTTATCCTGGCCCACTTTGACAAAACTGCAGATACGGAAGTTCATACAGATGCCAGCAATCTTGGCCTAGGTGTGGTCCTGGTGCAATGGCAGAATAGAGAAGAGAGGGTAATAGCATATGCTAGCCGCACCCTCTCAAAAGCGGAGAGAAACTACTCTGCAACAGAAAAAGAGTGCTTGGCAGTCATATGGGCGATCAGCCAGTTCAGGCCATACCTCTACGGCAGGCCGTTCCGTGCCGTCAGCGACCACCACTCACTTTGTTGGCTGGCGAGCTTAAAAGACCCATCGGGACAGCTTGCGAGATGGAGTATCAGGCTCCAAGAGTATGACGTTACGGTCGTATATAGGTCTGGCAGAAAGCATGATGATGCTGACTGCTTATCACGTTCACCAGTTTACTCGACTCTTTCAGAAGAAGAGGACTTTGCACTCCTTTCTGTGATAAAAACCTCAGAAATCGCCGGATATCAACGGGCTGACATGGAACTGCTCCCATTCATGAAGTCTATCGAAGGGCACGAGGAAAAAGTTCCTCGCGTATTTAAGAGAGGGTTATCCTCATTCTGCCTGCGAGATAATGCACTTTACAAGAGGAATTTCGAACACAACAAGGAGAAGTTCTTACTCGTTGTACCATCAGCCATGAGGCATGAAGTCTTAGAAGCCTGCCATGACAAACCGTCTGCGGGTCACTTGGGCGCGAGTCGAACTTTCGCCAAAATTCATCAGAAATACTACTGGCCCAAGTTTCTAGCGTCCGTGAAGCATTACGTCAAGACATGTCGCGAGTGTCAAAGGCGAAAAACACCACCCCTCAAGACGGCCGGCCTTCTGAAGCCTATAGAGCCACCTGCGACTTCATTTGAACAGGTTGGAATGGACCTCCTCGGACCGTTTCCAATGTCGGCATCAGGAAAAAGGTGGATAATAGTTGCGACTGACTATTTGACACGATACGCTGAAACCGGCTGCCTTGAGCGAGGAACGGCAACAGAAGTCGCGAAGTTTTTTGTTCAGAATATTGTTCTTCGCCATGCAGCCCCACTCGTCGTGATTACCGATCGAGGAGCAGCGTTCACGGCTGATATTATGCAGTCCTTAATGACAATGACTAACACGAGTCATAGGAAGACCACTGAATACCATCCCCAAACCAACGGGTTGACAGAACGCCTGAACCGCACCATCGCTGACATGCTGTCGATGTACGTGGACATTGAGCATAAATTGTGGGACGAAATCTTGCGATACGCAACTTTTGCCTACAATATGGCAGTGCAGGAGACCATCCGCGTCACACCGTTTCAGCTGGTCTACGGTCGCACTGTCACTACGACACTAGATGCCATGTTGCCAGTAGACAACGACAATTACGAGCCATCTGAACTTGACGACTTTCTGCAAAGGGCTGAAGAAGCACGCCAGTTGGCACGACATCGAATCCATCAACAGCAAAACAAGGACGCAAGGCACTACAACCTGCGCCGCAGAAACGTTCAGTACAACCCAGGCGAGCGAGTGTGGATATGGACACCATTCCGACGCCGCGGCCTATCAGAAAAGCTTCTTTGTCGAGACTTTGGCCCCTATAAGGTTCTCCGACGCATTAGTGACCTAAACTACGAAGTCATCACCGATGGACACATCTGTTCAAAGCGGCAAAACAGCGCAGAAGTACACGTCGTTCGTACGAAGCCCTATTATGAGAGGGAATGAAAGCGCTCCCTTTTTCTGTTTGCCTCCCTCCATCGCGCATCGGGACGATGCGTATTTCAAAGGGGGACTAATGCTACAGTGACTGTTTACAATATCTGACATTATGAAAAATCTGCGTCCACAGTCTTGTGCGCACTCTTGCTTGGGGCCACACGACTCATGCCTCTTGTTCACAGGCACGAGCCAGTGTGGGTTAGAGCTGCGAAGAAGAAAAAGGTGCGTCGGCAGATGAACAGTGTTTGTTTTTGGAACGCTCTAGCGAACTCTTCTATCTTTTCGCACATAATTTTCAGGGCACAAGTTCGCCCATAATAAACTAGTTTTTGACTTTTCCTCTCTTGCACCCGTTACAATATATCGTTGATCATCAGATGTAAATGCGAAAAGCATGCCGACCACATGGTCCTTCACCCCTCGTCATGGCGCATGCTCCAGCCCTCTGGCCAGGGTAGAAAACCAGCCTCTAGAATAAACATTCAGTCTTGTTCCTGCTATAAAGTGTTTTTTTCATCGCACCTACGTATGATACTGCAGATAATATATATAAACCAAATATTGCAACCGGCTCGTGAAAAACACCAACCCATCCTATATTTGTGTTCTCTTTTATCAAGTTGATGCGGGTGTGCATGGCTCCTATCTCTCAAGAACCGCAGTTTGACGCATACTTTGAAATACGTGTGTTTGCCAGCCATACAGAGCCATACAGAGGTTGATGATTGATTGATATGGGGAGTAACGTCTCTAAACCACGATACGATTATAAGCGATGCCGTAGTGAAGGTCTCCGGACATTTCGACCACCTGGGGTTCTTTAACGGGCCACCGAATCTGAACCCACGGGCCGACAGCATTTTCGCCTCCATCTAAAATGCATACGCCGAAACCGTGATTTGATCCCGTGACCTTTGTGCCAGCAGTCGAATGAGTACCTTAACCACTAGAGCACTGTGGCGAAACAGTCACCCACAGAAGGTGGGATCGGGCCACTGTTCGTGTTCGGATAATTTAAGTGCTCCTGTTTATTTAGGCAGGCGTGCAGTCGTACGCAATTTAGGTTCGTCGATCCCGATTCTCGACCACAAGCAATCCTTGGCCCGTTTCACAGAGTATAGTATCACAGTTGTATGGCTAGTGCCACTCGTCTGAAAATGAATTGCAAACTGCTCTGCGTAACACATAATCCTTTCCTTCTAAGACCCTTGAAACTTGGGAATACCTAACATTCTTAAAAGGTGTAGGATGTGTAGTCGATAGACCATTGGTTCCGAGGCCTTCCAAACGCCCGTGTGACAACGGTATTACTCTAGTGGAGCTCTGATATGCTTCAGGACGCGTATGCCCTAAATCCCATGACGCATATACCTTAAGGGTTATTCATAACTTATTCGTTTACTATCCAGATGCTCTCATACCAAAATGAGACACAAGGACTGAATACACTATAAAAATTAAATGCATCTGTGCATGCAAAAGCCGTATACTGTAACTTCAACTATTCGAATTAGTGTTCAGTCGGCTTCGTCAAGTCGTTTGTGTAAGTTGCCTATTGAAAACGAGCGAATGTCGGTAATGGGAACAACAAGCAGAACCCACCACTTTAATCTCGCAAGAAGGGCAACTCCTTACTGAAGAAACAGTTTCACTTTTGCGATAGCGTACGCAGGCACCATCAGTGCTCACTAGACGGTGGTGATTACTCACAAAGTACGTGAGATGGCTTTCTAGAACACCTAGCTCGCTAATAACTGGCTGGGTAAGGGTGCCGCGACCGTAATTGTGCAAGTTCTGTTGCCGCTGCATCGTTTTTTTCACTCATCGAGATGTATCCAACAAGATCATTTAACAGGGCGCGGCGATAAGGAGCAGCCGGGCATGCGGATACCTTCTGCAGACCATGGTTTTCATACAGGGCCTTGTTACTCGCCGGGTAGAGTTCGTTGCTAGGAAATATTACCATTAATCTTGTAAGTATTCCGGTCGAGCGCTCCAATGCTGGAACTAGATCTTATGTGCTAGGAGGGCTCAGAATGGTACCAGCTTGTACGTGTGCAAACGTCGTTTCTGGCATTTGCGTGCCACGCCGTTACTGGTACACGAACAGAAGCTAATGTAAATGGCCAACCTGGTTCATGTCCACCGTGAATCGCAGCGAATGAAACTACGGCAGCATTCTTGAGATGGTCAGCGTAAGATATGAACACTTGGCGAGCCGAATGCTTCGGAGGTTATTGAAGCACTACAAAGACTCTATGAATAAAATAAGAGGCTTAAATTTGGGTCTTGTAAACCAAATTATCACGATTTACAAGTGTGCGCCCTCCTTGTTCTCTCTTTATCTTCATACGCCACAAAAAAACGACGAAACGTACAGAAAGGGAAAGACATGACGCACTAAACAAAGTGCAGTGAGGGAAATAGCTCTACGAGCAAGGCCTACGTTTTCAACCCTTGTACCTGCACCAACCTTCGCTGCGCGCTTGCGCCCTAACACAGCGCCGCATCTCAATTTTGACTTCAATGTGATCTCGGGCCTCTTTATGCATTGCCTGGTCCCGTTGTATCGCTGCGGCAGGTCTCCGAGGCAGCGCGACAGCGCACCCTTCTCCGCGGTGGGGCTATCATTGATGATTAGACAAACCTTTGTGGCCATACATGCTTGCGGTGGCTGTGGTAGGGAACTGTGAGAGCGGAACCAGAGACAGTGATGGGACAACCAGAAGGGCATGACTCATTGGACGCCAAATTTGTGCTAAGGTCGCCTACTCGAGGCATGCTGGGGTTATTGAACACCACCGCCCGACCAGAGGCAGAGGCATTACGTGTCGTGTCTTCTCTTTGGCCCACCACAGTCATTCCTTGGCCAGCGTTAGTGGGAAACGCGGAGGTAAAGCCAGGCCAAGTCGGCGGGCATTCAAGAGGTTTTAGTGCGTGGTAGAGGGGGATACAACTTTACTTTTTTAAATCGAAATGAATGTGGTTGGGCCTCTAGACGTCCGGGAAGCCCCCTGGCCGACATATTTAGGCAGGCCCAGTGCACCAGCCACAACTAGTCGTCCGAGCCAGTGGCCCGAAGAGCGGCCTCCGACGAGGAAAGGGAAGGTTTAGAGATAGGTTTCACCGCCACGGGCTTTAGGCAGCTCCACAACCAGTGGAAAAGATCAGCCCAGAGTACCCCGCCGGAGGTTCATTGTGGTTGGTGAAGAGCGGAGTAAATCAGGTGTGCCAGGTAGGAATAAATCAATGCTTTTGTCTACAGCTGGCGCAAAACTGAACTCTGACTAGGGATGAGGGAGTAGTGCGGGAAGGGAAACTTCGTTTGCCGTTTTGGTAATTCCTCGTAATTTCACGGTAGGTGCGGATTCTCTCTTGTGGTTTTCTCACGGGTTTCGGTGAGTGAGACGCCGGGGTCCGGATGTAAAGACCTCACAAATATGCATGAATGCGCTCATTCCCGGAAATACACTCATGGCCATGCACACACGTAATAGTCACCGGATGGAGAAGTGAAGGAATGTTGCTCAGTATGCGTGAGACTGTCTTTGGAGCTGTGCCTTAACGGAAGTACCGATAAGCGCTTTGGCAATCGGTCCAAAATTCTGTAATGGTAGAATCTGCGGCTGCAAGCACCACTGCCAGAACTACTGCAACCTCTCAGCCACGTCGGGGTGTGTCGTTTTAACGGACGCAAAAATGCTAATGCGCCCGTCTTCTGTCATGGCAGCAGCTGTGGCCATTCCTTCAAGTGGGCCTACCACAGCGTCGACATAGAAGACGTCTGCACGATTTTTGTACCGCCATATGTAATGATCAGCGAGTGCCTTGCGTCGGCTCGGGTGGCGTTGTAGATTCATGTTGCGCGGCAATGGTTTGAGTTGCATGTGTGCCGTGACCCTTAATGGAATAGTCGGCCATGCTTCTTCGTTATGCATCGTGTCGCTTGATTCGAGCCCCAGGGTTCGGAGCGGGTTGCGCCCTGTAGGTGTCCGACAAAGGCGCAAGAGTTGATTGCTTCTCTGTGCCCCTAATATTTCTTGCACTGTATTATTATGACCTGTCTATAGCAGGAAAGTAGTTTTGGTGCGCATCGGCAACCTCAATGCGGTTTTAATCGCCCGCCTGATTATACTGTTAGCCCATTCCACTTGGTTTTGAGTGAGGTCGTGATACGGAAGATAAGCGAGTCGACTTACCACCAAAGCTTCAACAATTAGCATGGTGTCTTTTTCAGATAGGCAATGACTGCGTGACGTAATCCGGTGGATAAGTCCTGAAATTCGCTTTATTTGCTTATGAAGGGGGTTCAAGCTGAACTTTGCGTTTAAGTTCGATGGTATGTGTAGACCCAATACCCTGATTCTATGTACCCTTGGTACAGGTTTACCATGCATGTACAGGTTGGGTTGCGCATGTGGTGTTTAATTGTAACTCAGACTTCTCTGGCGAACAGCAGAGACCCATTCTACTAATATGCAGATCGATGACGTTGATGGCAGTTTGTACAACGTCTTGTGCCTCTGCAATGAAGCCATGGTACAGCCACACAGTCATATCATTGATGCGAAATGCGTGCTGTTTTTAGGAATATGAGCGAGTTCTTTTGCCAATAGGGCCAAGGCTACATTGAATAAGAGTGGCGATAGGACAGCTCCCTGAGGTGTGCCCCTGTTTGTAAGGGAAAAATAGTGGATGTGAGTGTACCTAATATAACCTCATCGGTGCGGTTTTTCACAAAAATATTTGACATAATGCCAGGTCCTACGACCACCGCCAGTTGTGGCCAATGTCCTGGCAATGTGTTCATGTCCTACATTGTCGAAAGCCTTTTGTATGTCTAATGCGAGAATGACTCTGGTTTAGGCTGTCTGTCACTTGGGATAAAATAGAGTCTCTGTAACATGCAGGAGGACATGCTGCGCCGATAGCTTGGGCAGAAGTCCAATTGGGTATCGGGAAAGAAATTCCTGGCTTCTAAATGTGGCTGCAGTCGACGGAGAACAACGTGCTCAAACAGTTTGCCTACACAGCTTGTGAGCGAGATGTGTTGCATATTTTAGAGAAGTAGTGATTAGCCTGATTTCGCAATCATACTAATTTGTGCACACAAGATAGTGTGCCCTTGCTCTATTGCTCGTTGAAGAGGTCCGTGATCTCCTGTAGAGATATGTCATCCAAGTTTCGGAAGATCTTGTAAGTTACACAATCTGGCCCTGGTGCAGTGTCCCGGGTAATACAAGCAAGTGCCTGATTTACCTCTACAAGTGTGATATCTGCATCCAAGTTTTCGTCCGGATTAGGAGGTGTTAAAGGGAATGCATTCGGATCCGCTGGTGGAGGCCGAGGAATGCAGTTTCTTTATTTATGTCATAATGTCTGTGCTTTATCGCTCTTCTAGGTAAATGAGCCGTTGGGTAGTGGTGTGAATGTGGTTTTTGATCGACGTGGAATGTAGAAGAGCCCTTAGGATGTTCCATGTACGTTTTGTGCCAAGAGTTTTTTTTCAGTGTCTCACAAAAGTTTTCCCAATTTGCTTTGGCTAGTTGGGTGGCATACCGTGCAGACTCCTCTAGGATTGCAGCGATACGTAGGCAAAATTTGCGGCTTAGTCGCTGATGCTTCCATCATTTACAAAGACTTTGTCGAGCCTCTCACAGATGCAGGAGATGGGGGTCAACTTGAGGCGCATTTTGCGTGTTCTTAATCTTTTAACCAGCCCTCTCAGCAGCACCTCGTATCCTTTAAGTCCAGGACTCTATAGATTGTTGCGCCCCGCCGCATGCTCTAGCGGCTAAGGTACTCGGCTGCTGACCCTCAGGTCGTGGGATGAAATCCCGGCTGCGGCGGCTGCATTTCCGTTGGAGGCGGCAATGATGTAGGCCCATGTGGACAGATTTAGGTGCACGTTAAAGAACCCCAGGTGGTCGATATTTCTGGAGCACTCCCCTACATCGTCTCTCATAATCATATGGTGGTTTTGGGACGTTAAACCCCACATATCAATCAATAAATCAATCTATAGATTGCAGAGAACTATCCTGCACGGCAATATATGCGCGGAGTTTATCCCAGTCAACGAGGGTCTGCATATTAGGTCGGAAAATTTTGGAATTTTGCGTTATGACGGTTCCAATCACATGGTGGTCGCTACCTAATGTATCTGGCACAACCTCATGTGTTTTAACTATTACATGTGCACTCACCATCGTGAGGTCCGGCGTGGTATACCTGGTAGTGCCAGTGCCTACTCTCGTTGGCACAGTAGGATCAGTAATTAAGGTAAGTGCGTAGTGCATCATGGCGTTATGTACAAGGTTACTTTTCAATGAGTTACTTATGTAACCCCATGCAGTAGTGTGCGCATTAAAGTCACCTACTATAATGTGATGTGTCGACCGCGTTTGAGCAAGAATTTCGGGTGTGCCGGTGACCTTATCTTTAGAGTTGCTGTATATATTGATTACCAAGAGTCCTCTACCCTATGTGTGATTAGACGGGGTTACCTCAAGTGCAGTGTACTCGGTTCCTTTCTCTGAATAGCTTCTCGTAGGGGTTCGATCGATGAATGTAAGACTTTTATGGGAAAGAAAAGCAGTGTGCGATGCTACGGACATCACCTGATATCCTTGAAGAGAGAAAGTCACAGAGCCCGTCTTCTGCAGAGCCGCGATATGAGGTGGTTCCGCGGCGTGTTGAATGTAGGCGGCGAATTGAGAGTGCTTCTTTCTGATGCTTCCAAAATTCCACTTCCATATGTTGATATCGCTTGAAGTTTGATTTCTGGATGGAGAGGGCAAACCTGTTCTTCCGTAATTTTGTCTATGACTAGGATTCACCATGTTGGGTCGTTGTGGGAGTGGAAACTCCCGATTGTGAGCTGTTCGCCTGCTCCGTGTGCATAGAGGAAGCGGCAGCAGATTTGCGTCATTTATGCTTACGGGTAGGTGATGATTGTGCTTCCATATCGAACAGGTGATTAATTGCAGCCTCAATTTTCTCCATGCAGTGGCTAAACGTGGTCTCCATCTTATGGAGGGCCTTCTCTTGTTCGTTAATCAGTTGTGTTTTCACAGCCTCGCGGCTATCACTTACGAACTTTAGAACTAGCTGTGTGAGGCCATGAGTGAATTAAGGGGTTTGAAAATACTGGGCACACGTCTGCTGAACAACGGCTGGTGAATGGGGTCGTGTTGATTGGGAAAGATCTTGGGAGGCCTGCTCAACGGGCGACTTACCATGGTCGGCCAGGGAGTCCTGCCGTCGCTGTAGCTGCGACTGTGGGGCTTCATCTAGGTGACCTTCTGCAGCCAAGCCAGATGCACTAGGGGCCGCTGTTCTGGCCTACAATCCAAGTGCATGGGTAGGCTCCCGTTGCGTGAATGCTGGCTTAGTATTGTAGTTTTTCGGGCTGCATTGCGAAGAAGGTGATGGGTGGTTCCCGGATGCATGCGCAAAGGCCAGGATGGGTGGAGGTGCTTGTGGTTGAATAGGTTGCGAGGTCTGCTTTCTATGCTTCGCAATTTTCGAGCGCTTGGATCAGGGACCCCTATGATGGCCTTCTGGCATGTTGAGGGCTGCTGTGACGTTGATTGTTTGGTGGCAACTGTTTAAAACGTTGTCTCAGTGGCGGGTCATTAGGCTTTTCTCGAAGCTGGCATTCATCTCTCAGCACATGGGCCCAGGTCTCCTCTGTCGGGCTGAGCCCTCCAGGTCGGTGTTGGGGTGTTCGTCGGAGCCACAGGTTAGACAGCGTGAGACACAACCATCATGGTGTTGGCCTGGGTTGAGAATGCCACAATTTCCGCATCGGTGTTCCTGTAATATGGGAAGATGTCGTGTCTGTATTCAGTTCTGAGGCAGCAGTGGCACACTTGGTGGACTATTCGGAACGGTCTGCATCGAAACTTAACGTCTTGGAAGTAAACGTATCGGAGAACACGCTTTCCCTCGAAGGTGTAGAGGCATCCTCCATTCGTTTCGAATGGTCGGGCTTGGATGATATTGCGACGTACCTTTCTTCAAGTTTCGTTATGGCCACGTTGCACTATGCTCATTGCCAACCACGCCTACGTTCTTAGAGTAGCTTCGAAGCTGATCTTTCAGATTATTCTGGAAATAACGTCGCCGCTAGCGATAACACTCGAAGGTTCGATGGCAAGTGTATATATGCCGACGCGCTTCACCCCTTGTCAGTTGATGATCGACGCCGACGCTCCCATTGCCGCTATCAGTCCAAGACTGCTACTGTAGTCCGACTTTCCGTTTACTGGGCACAAGTTCACCCAAATAAACAATTCATTATTCAACTCGCAGTGTGCTCCATTCACCCACATCACGACCCCGTGACACTATTGACACCTTGAGGATAAGTGGCGGTGTCGCTCATGAGGGCATTCTCTGTGGGTATAGGGAGGGCTCCTGTGATTACTCACTGACAGGAATTATCTGGGGAAGCCACTTAAGCGGACACTTCATACGATCTGCTGCCAAGCGTGAGCGTCTGCACATGGCACAGCTGTACAGCAAGGTCTTGGTCTGTGTTGCTGATTAGGGCGATGTTCTACTCCTTGCGTACTTGTATCGGCGCATTCAGAGGCAAAGGGGCTCGGAGTGCTGTTTGTATTGCAGCACGCAAGAGTAAGACCACTTTTTGTTGCAGAGATATGCCTCCTCTTATACGGAAGATCACCTTGTGGTGCTCTACGGGAAGGCGAGGCAAGTGGGGCCAGCCAGCTCCGTGTCTGTGCTCGCTTTGATATAATGTGGCCGGTGGCATCGCGGAAGCCTCCTCAGCAACAACCTTCTTTCGGCGAGCATCGTTCACCGGAAACAATGGAGTGTGAGGTACGTATGGCAGCAGGTATGTATTGTTAGACGCTTCGGTAACACCGCTCGGACCGGGGGTGGAGTAACTGGTCCCGACGTTGTCCACGGGCTCGAAGTCGTCAGCATCCATGCAGTCCAGTTGGTCTAGTGAGTCAGAATTTAAGGTGGTCGTCTCCGTGAATCGGGCCCCTGCCCAGTTCGCTGCGTTGCGAGGCGCAATGCAGGGCGCGTTGCAGAGCGCTTCGGGCACCGACGCGGCTGGCGTGTCCGCCTAGCCGCTGCCGTGGGTGTGCGTCTAGGCTTAATGCTGTGACCACCACTTACGGTTTTCAAGCGTCCGTTTCAGGTTGCAAAAAGAATCCAGGTGCTAGATGAAAGGTGGTGACTTGCCTGTAGCGAAGGTTGAGCGATGTTATGCCGGTGTTCAGAAAATCCTGGCTCTTGAGGACGTATAAGCAGAGCCAGATGTGACCCGGTCTGCACGCGTTGGCGCCCTCGCCTGAATCCCAGTTCACCCTGAAGCATCCGCTTTCTTAACCACAAGAAAACGACTTCCTATTTCCCGAGTGCAGCCGACACTATCATCAACGCACAAGATTCGTGCGTTTCATGTTCTCCTCTCTGTCGGCCTCACCGTTTCTTTTTTTACTTTCGAGGAGGGGGAACAGAGCTTGGCGAAAGTTAGAGAAAGGCCAGCAGCAACCTTCTCGCGCACTCACCCAATCAGGTTAGCGCAAATGGAATTCATGACCCTTGCTGGTCCCTGAGCGGCGAGACTACTGGTTCGGTGTCCGCTGTCCATCCGCGAAGACGGTCGGGTGTACCGCTTCCCATTTGCTTCTCTATTTCCCTTTTTCTTGTATTGATTATTGGCGCCACCTTTGCGTTTTCTTTTCTGATTAGTAAGCTAAACTACATTTACTGCGGCAACATCCATGCAACGCACATAGCACGGTTAATGCACATCTATTCAACTGAGAGAGCTGGTGGGTCATGTGCGTCTTTCGGTGATACTTTCCAGCTGGTCTCGCTCGCTCGTTTTTCTTTGAATCTAAGGTGAAAAAAATCGACAGATTCCACTTACAGTGGGAATCGATGATATGCGAAGCACGAATGAGGAACTTTTATATGTCAGGTTGAAATCAGCACAGCGTTACGAGGCGGAGGTGAATTATGCCGTACATGACTTCTATGTCATAATTACCATGTTCGAACGTGCCATTTACCTTCATCATCTATTCACGCCACCTGTTACCAAATTGGATATATGTGGAGATAGCGAGGCGGCCACGAGCGTGCTATAGGCGTAGTATGTAGTCGAGTTCTACATGACACGCATGTCATGAATATCGTGTTTGAACGTGTCCTTTACATTCGTCATTCATTCACGTCACGTAATACCCAATTAGGTATGTGGGGAACTAGTGAAACGGCCGCGAGCACACTCTGAGCGTAGCATGTGGGCGCGTTGTTACATGACAGGCATCTCATGATTGTCATGTTTGACCAGTCCACTACCTTCGTCGTCCATTCACGTCCTGTAATACCAAACTTGCTACATATCAAGCTAGCGAAACGGCGGGGACAGCATCATGAAGGGCTTAATATACTGCGACGTAACGTTGACACGCGCACTCTGGACGCAGCGACGCTACGCTACCAACATGCCCCGCCGCTGTGGTCTAGTGGCTAAGGTAGTCAGCTGCTGACCCGCAGGTCGTGGGTTCGAATCCCGGCTGCGGCGGCTGCATTTCCAATGGAGGCGGAAATGTTGTAGGCCCGTGTCCTCAGATTTGGGTGCACGTTAAAGAACCCCAGGTGGTCGAAGTTCCCGGAGCCCTTTACTATGGCGTCTGTCATAATCATATGGTGGTTTTGGGACCTTAAGGCCCAAACAACAAAACGTTCTTTTCCTTTGACGGCGTCCTCTCCTTACGTGAGGCTTCCTTACAACCAAGTACCGACGGAGGAAGCAAGCGTACTCTGAAAGCTCCCTGAACCCGTCCTCGCGGGAGGAATGGTTACCGCGCTCGTGCGTTCGAGATTATCGAATATAAGCTTTGCTCACAAGCGTTTATTCTGTAAAAAAAAGTTGGGTCACCACATCACTTCCAAATTGAAGTGTTAATATAGAGACGCAAGTACGTTTTCTTCAAACTACGATTACTGAATGTGAAAAGCCACCGTAGTCGAGCGCAAAACGTGGTGCATTCTAGCAACACTGAAACGCCCGCCGTGCACGCAGTGCCACGCACGCTCGCAGCTGGGGTGGGGTGGGAGGGTTGCCTCGAAAACGAAAACATCACGTGCGCTAGCTGTGAGGCGAAGCGCTCGTTCAGGGCAAGGAGCGAACCTAACAGCGCACGAAGGTAGCCCCAAAGCAACCTTAAGCTGAGGAAGCGCCAAGGAAGCCTTCACCGAGGGCTCCTCAGTGAGGAAGCTTTCAGAGTGACATAAGGCAGCCTCCCAAAAATGAAGGCTTTCTTACTGGGGAAAGGAACGTTTCGTTGTTTGGCCCTTAAACCCCACATATGAGTCAACCAATCAATCAATACGCTACCAAGACGCGAACACTCTATAGTCTGACGCCAGGCGCGACCAGCGTCGGTCGGCGCAGCCTGGCGGCAACCGACATGAAATGCGACATGCTGCATTTCGCACCAACGACGTTACCCAGAATGCACTGCGTCTGCCTAGCTTCCTGACAGAGCGCCACCGGGCGTGCTGAAACGCGCATGCGTCAAAGCAACGCAGTGCGGTGCGGGCCTACGAGTATATGCCAGGCAGCCCGGCGTGGCATCGCCGTCATGATGCGACTAAATGAACGCTGGAGCACACGCGCACCGGGTCACGTCCAAGTGTATTGGCGCTTTGAGTGTGCCATGTAGTCATGTTGTCACATGACACCACTCTCATGGTTATTATGTTTGCACCAGTCACATACCTTCGCCATCCCTTCGCATCACGTAATGCCGAATTAGGTATATGTGAAGCTAGCGAGACGGCTGCAAGCGCATTATGAGCGTGGCGAGTAGTCATAACTAATGACTTACTCGACATGCATTTCATGATTTGCACGTTTGGGTCTATCACTTGTGTTCGCCATGCAGTCATGTTATACCATACAAGTTTTGCAAGATATCATGTGAGCGAAACCACCGCAAGAGCATCAGGACCATGAAATGTAAATCATGACATTCATAACCCACATGTCATAACATTCATGTTATGATTGGTCAGTTATGCTCGCATTACAGTCATGTTATGCCATACCAAATTTAGTATTGATACCATTATCGAAACGGCCGGGAGAACTAAAAGTGGTAGGCGGCTAGATAGGTAAATACGCTCAATGTCGCCGAAGTTCGCTGAGAAGTGCATTTATTAAATCAGTAGCCTTTTTGCGGCCCGCAAAAGCACCGCCAGTTCCACTTCGCGAGAGCTGTCGAAAGAGCGTAGCTGATGCCGTCTTCTTCCGGTTCAGCCTCGCCCGTATTGGTGCACCTCTCGTTATTTTTCCCTTTCCACTGAGCATGGACACTCCCCTCTCAGCGTCTTCCTCATCGGTTCTCCCTTCCACCGAGGCTCACCCTCACTCACTTTCTGCGGCGCAGCTCCTCAGCTCCTGCCTAAGGTACCTAAATTTAAGGCAGCTTATACTTCTACCGAGTTCCGATCTTGCAACACCGCGAAACCCTATGACCACCGCAATGCCAAGGGACGCAGACGTCTGCTTCACCGTTTAAAGCTTCGCTTGATAAGGAATCGAACGCGAGACATTCGGGCGCGGGGACTGAAACTTTCATCTTAGTTTTTACATGCGAAGCATTTCTTAGCGAACTTTGGCGAGTTTGAGCGTTCGATCTATCTATCTATCTATCTATCTATCTATCTATCTATCTATCTATCTATCTATCTATCTATCTAGCCGCTTACGTTTGGGTTCTCTCGTGCTCACCCCCTTAACTTGGCGTGAACGAAAATTAGCATGGGAGGGTAAGATTGTTTGACGAATCTGACGCGCTGGGCAAGACATGAATAATGACACAATCCTGCCGCGTGCGTCGTTAAACACTTCCTGTCGTACAGTGGCACATATTCACGGGCGGGTATGTGCCGCTAAATGTGGGTATGTGCCCCAGAGGATTGACACCTAATGTCTACACGGGAGCGACGAGAACACATATGGCAAATTAAACACGTGAGCGTTAAGCAGCACGCTCCATCGGTAGTGTCAACCCTACGTAGCCGTATATTAAATGTCAGTGTTAAGAAAAACCTGACATAGGCAGCGTTTACCCCCCGACGATTGCAAATAATAAATTTCTGGGTCCCAGCAGGAATCGCACCCAAACTTTCTGCGTGGCAGACAAGCATTCTACCAGAGAGCTACACCAGGTTCTGCAGAACTTCTATTCAAATAGACACTAATCTTCGTTAAACGTCAGAGTGCTTGCATTGCTTTCAACCCAGTTTTATAAACGTTACACAAATGTACTCCTTTGATACAGCCGCCACGTTGGGTTAACGTCTATTGTGGTTAGTTGCCATGCGCTGAGTTTTAGTTAGGGCCAGCCTCTTCGCGAGCATGAGCACTTCCTATAAGCTTCTGGTGTTGCTAATACGCATGTTCTGGTTGACATCATTGCGCAAGTGCAAACAACTGGTTATATAAACATCTGCAACTCTTCAACATATGTCTGCGCATGCAACGTGTGTACATATAATTAGCGTCATTTCATGACGCTAAATAAATGCCCTCGTAGTTGTGCGTAACATGTCTTACGCTTTGACCTGCAAGGTGGTGCCGGTGGAAGATTTTTCCTGTGCGTTGTTGAACAATGAAAAATTCGTAGCGTGCGCGTGTTAACTAGAAGCCGAATTCTCCTGTCTATCATTCCCCATTACAGCCATTGGCATGTACTTTGAGCACTATCTGACAAGAAAGTGTTGCTACCTTATACTCGCTGGGCGTAACCTCCTTGGTTTCAGAAAGAATTAGCGAGCGTTGAGCCGCAGTGCCATGAATACAGTGAACTAGTATATACCATGAACTCGAGGTGGTTAAAGGTGTGAATTAGACACGAAGCGAGAGCCGAAAGAAAGTGTGCGTGTGCCACGCCTCGATTAGTCCTTGGAATGTCCGCTGGATGGTGGTTCTTCTGTATGCGGAATCTATGATGAAAAGATGCGAGATGGTGGTACTTGGAGTGTTGACTAGATGGACGAGCGGACACACAGACAGATACATGGATGGACGCATGGACGGCTGAACGGACGGATGGACGCATCAACGGACGCAGGGGCGGATGCATGGACGAAAGCAGGGATGGACGCACGAATGGACGTGCGGACGCATGAAAATACGCACGCACGGACGGGCGGATTGACGCACGAATGGTCACACAGACGGACGCATGGACGGACGGAAATAAAGAACGAATGGACGGACGGATGCTTCGCCCCACTCTCCATCATTCACCCAGTGGATATGCTGCCATTTTTAATGCGAAGCTTTTCTTAGCGAACTCCGGTGATCTTGCGCGTATCTATCTATCTGCCTGTCTGTCAATCTAATCTATCTATCTATCTATCTTACTATCTATCTATCTATCTATCTATTTAACTATCTATCTATCTATCTATCTAGCCACCTAAACCTTTCAGATCTCCTAGCCGTTTCGATAATGGTATCGATACCAAACTTGGTATGGCATAACATGACTATGAAGATTATATTTGACTAGTCATAACATGAAAATCATAATATGAATGTGATGATTTACAATTCGTGATCCTGCAGCTCTTGCGCTGGTTTCGTTCAAATGGCATGTTGCAAATCTGGTATGGAATGACATGATTGCATGGCGAACACAAGCGACAGGCCCTAACATGAAAATCATGACATGCGTGTCATGTAACAACATGACTACATGCCAAGCTCATGATGCGCTCGCGGGCGTTTCGCTAGCGTCACATATACCAAATTTGGTATTACGGCACGTGAACGGATGACGAAGGTTTTTGAATGGTGCAAATATGATATTCATTAGATGCGTGTCATGTAACAACATCACCACATGCCACCTTAATATGTCCTGGCGGCCGCTTCGCTAGCTTCATTTATACCAAATTTGGTATTACGGGACGTCAATCGATGACGAAGGCATGATACTAGCGCAAACATGATAAACATGAGATGCGTGTCATGTAACAACATGACTACATGCTATGCACATGATGCGCTCACGGCCATGGCTATAGCTTCACATATGCCAAGCTCGGCATTACACGACGCGAATGGACGACACAGGTAAATGACACTTACAAACATGATAATCACGCCATCCGTGTCATGTAACAACATGCCTACATGCCACACTCATGATGCGCTCACGGCCATTTCGCTAGCTTTACATATGCCATATTTGGTATTATGTGACATCGATAGATGACGAAAGTATATGACTGGTGAACACAGGATATTGCTGACACCCGTGTCATGTAAGAACATGATATCATACCACGCTCATAGCGTGCTCGTGGTCGTTTCGCTAGCTGCACATATACTAAATTTGATATCACGTGACCTGAGTAGATGCGAAGGTAAACGACACATCCAACATGATAATCATTACACCGAAGCCATGTACGACATCATTTACCTCCACCTCTTAACGTTGTGCTGATTTTAAAGTGAGATATCAACCTTTCTTAATCGTGCTTTGCATATCATCGATTATCGCTGTACGTGGGATCTGCCAAATTTTTTTTTCGGTGAACAAACCTGTGGTTGTTGAATTATCGAAAGCAGAGTTTTCAAACTACAATTTATCAGCGAAAGCTTGTTTTATTCTGACTTCAGTGTCACCTTAACACACTTATTGAACATGACATTTTAGTGGTATGCTAGAGAAGCTAATCTGGCCAAGGAAGCGTAGTTGAGGATGGCACAGATTCAGACGGAGTGACAACTATATTCTGCCGGTACAAGGGTTTTCATGACTCGCTGCAAAACGTATGACGACGTCTTGATGACGTCAAAAGTTCTGGCATCCGTGACTTCATGGTGACATCATCATGTGATTATTTTTTCCCGCATCATTCGTGCTGACGCCGGCGATGGTCGATGTTCCGTCTTTGATGAGGCATATTCATTCCCCTTAATCATTGACGCACTACAAAATACTTCCCCAGTTTGCAGTCGCCAATTCGAATGTCATAACTTGTGAGCAACTTCGTTCAAATCACGGCCAGCCTCGACGGAATTGGCGTTCGTTCGGTAACTATCCACGCCTCACTGCAATATGCAAAAGACCCGTTTCATGCGTTCTCACTTCGTCCTGCGAGACTTTCTGACGGCCGGGCCAGAGAAGCGGCACACGTCACCACGCGTTAATTGGCGTTACAACACGAAGAACAGACGACAACGACGATGACAAAGAAGCATACAAGATGAAGGGGGAATACTACGCTTTTGCTCATCTATGCATGGACATGGCCTGTACTGTTAGGGTGCCATTGCTGACCAATGGCAACTTTTTGAACGAGGATCCTTATATACTGAAGCACGTTTGGATATGAAAAGGAAGACTCGCACAACTCTGAGCGAAGGGAGTGCATTGAAGTTTCATGAATTATGGGATATAATATACAATGCAGTGACACAATCGCAGGTGAATGACTTCATGCGCACTTTATTTAATGCTCGCCTTCAAAACAAAAAAAACAAAAACACGCTGTGTGCGTCGTTCAAACATGTCTTAGGGTCACCGGGAAGCATGTTTCTCCGTCAGACTGAAACGAAGACATTTGAGAATCGCTGCTACTCGATCACGCCCGAATATATCCTTTAACGCGGAGATCTCTTGGCTTGCGCAGTCACCTTCTTTCCGGGCTCCACCCGTTGAAGCTTTCCGACGGCCCCTTCAGGTTTCACCTCCGTAATGAGAGGATCCTGGTGGGCAACGCCACCCGCACGAGCTCTTGGTTGGCCATGGCTTCTGGTCAGGTGAGCCTTGGCGTGTCCTCTCTCACGATATCTCAAGCCGCACACGCCACACTGGTAGGGCTTTTCTCCGGTGTGCGTCCGCATGTGTCTATTTACGCAGGACTTCCTGGAAAATGTGGCTGGACAGAGGTTGCATTCGTACGGCCGCTCGCCGGTATGCACCCGTGAGTGGCGCCTCAGGTGGAACTTGTGTTTGAACGTCTTCTGGCACAGGTCGCACTGCCAGGGCTTTTCCCCGGAGTGTGTAAGCTGGTGTCTGGCCAACGTTTGCTTCAGGGAGAACTTGGCCGCACACAAGTCACATGAAAATGGCTTTTCGCCCGTGTGTACGCGGAGGTGGCGGGTGACAATCCATTTCCTGGCGAACATTTTGCCACATGTAGGACAGCCGTGATGTTTTTCTCTGTTGTGAGTGAAGAAGTGCTTTTTATAGACGCTGCATTTTCGCGCGGAAGTCGCCGAGCAGCACTGACAGACATGCGACTTTTTCCCGGCATGTGTCGCTAGATGACGTTGGAGCCTCGCGTGGCTGTTTAAAACCTTGTCGCACACTTCGCACTTGTAGTTCCTGGCGATAGTGTGCTTCCGTTCTGGCTCTTCCTGCACCACACTTTCGTTGGCACAACACCTGCGGGTAAAAGAAACATTATAAGGCATACCATCGCGGCGTCGAGGTCTGCTTTCACGGTGACGTATAGACATTATAAAGTTCTCAAATATTCAACGAAGAGTATCGCCTGATACCTGGTGTTTTTAGCTTTCTTGAACAAGACACGTTTGGCCCCGCGTATATGGATATCCATTAACTTGCCTATTTATTTGTGTTTACTGCTGCGTTCTTTTTTGTTTTTCTTGTCTGTTTTCCTTCTATTTTCCCTCTCTCTGCGTATCCAGATCAAATATTAAGTCGCAGCTTGCCGCAAGGGCGAAGCAATAAACGCGATAGCAAGATATTGGAAGTCATGCGCAGAATGGCAAACACAGCGAAACGCGCCCCACCTTTTTCAAGCAGAAATGACACATGAAACGTACTCACAGGTACCTATGAACGCGAATAAGCGTCTCAGTTGTTACTTCACTGTGTCTGAAAAGTGTGCCCTTTTCGCGAACGGAGACTGTGCAACGACTACAGCGACCTTTCTGCGGCCGGTAACTACAATAGAACCTTTTCAGTAAAAGCCCAACGTCAGTCAAGACGTATCTTCCCCCCACCAGGAGATAAGGGTGCGCGAGAGATCGTTCACCACCTTCCCTCCGCGGGCCTAATTACGCATGGGAGATGAGAGCCGCCACGCGCTCATTGCGCCATCTTGTTGATAATTCGGAAAGCACGATAGTCCCCCCCCCCACCGAAATGTTCGCCAACAGCGGTGAGTGGTAGATATATATAGCCAGCTGTTTAATGTTAAAGAAAGTGCTCCTCGGTGGCTCAGTGGTTAACACCTCGCATTCACGATTCAGAAGTTCTACATTCAATTCTGCACGCCGGAGTATTTTTCTAGATTTTTCTTGCGTTTATATATATAATGTAGTAAAGAGGAATGCCCACTACTGCAGCGACATCGACACGTTGGCGCGAGGCACGAGCTAAGACTGCCTGGTTGCTGCTGCGACGCTGCCCGTACATCCGGATAGCTCTTGCTGCTTCTGTACCGACGCTGATACCGCTTTTGACCTTGCATTTGCGTTATAATATATATATATATATATATATATATATATATATATATATATATATATATATATATATATATATATATATATATATATATATATATATATATATATATACTGAATGCGATGCCCATGTCGCCGCCAGCGGCAACTGCAGCGAAGAGTGTCCATATAAATGCTACCGCAATGATAATTATAATAGTGTGTCACTGAACCCGAGAATAGAACCTAACTTTTATTGATGCCATTCTTACAAGCGCCATACGCACTTTGTTTTTGCGTTGCTCCTAGCCTAATTAGTCCCTTATTATGACGCGTTTTCTCATTTGAAGTTGCAAATGGCACAGATAAACAGCACACAAAAGAGATTCGCAGTTTATGTTCCTTTGGCTACAACCTTGGGGATAAAGCGCAAATATTTGTGTTCCTTTCAAGTTTTCTTTTCATCAGGTGACATAGTTTAGTAAGTGCGCTTTTTGAAACGTAAGAGCTCACCACCTTTTGTCAGTGTTGGAAGCTCCTGTTCCAGCGTCACTTCCATCTCGAGTGTAACAACCGTGTCCAACGTTCTCACGTTCCCGCTCCATCAATGGCTGCGTGTTCAGAGAGAGAAAAGAAAAAGTTAAATCCACATGCTCAAAGACAAGGGTGTAGCCAGAAATATTTTCTGGGGGGGGGGGGGGGGGAGTCAGGCAAACTCAATTTTTGTATGTTCGTGCGCGAGTGAATGTGTGCCCGCCTATATACGCAATGAAACTTTAAGATCTTCGGCAGGAAAAGTTGAGCCCCCTACCCGCTCTCATTGCTACCCTCCAGCTATGCGCGTTCGCTGATTCATCAGAATTTGCGAAATGGTCCGCGCAACCCGGACTCGCGAACTTAATGGAACGGACGCACGCAAGTGCTATCAGTGCATTTCGGTAAGTCAGTGTAAGCAGTGAGTCAGTTGAGTGTTGAAGCCAGTCAGGGTTCATTCAGTCAGCCAATGTTGTGGCCAGTCTTTTTTTTTCTAAGAAGCCTCATTACCTATGCGCATACAGCAGTGACGCAGTTATTTCCTACAAACTTCACTGTTTTATATTTTCTTCAGAGCGGGGATTTGTCTCAGCTCACACCACTTGTGTTGCGGCCAATACCATTCGGAAGTTGTAGGCTCGATAAGGCAGATGCAATGCAACGAACTCAGCGACTCTGTTAATTAAATTGATGTAAGATGTCGAGTAAGGGAACGCATGAAACGAGTGAGCGACATGACTTCCCGGTAGAAAAGAAGCATGGAAGACGTTATCAACAGAACAAGCTACCTAAAACATCAATTATACCGTCTTGTGGCGTCATATTGATGCACCAGGGAATTCAAGTGCGGCGTGGAAACGTGAAAATATAACCTCTCAAAGTAACGTATGCGCTCACTTCAAACGCGAACAAAAAGCGCGATTTTCTCGGCGACCTTACGGCAATCCGCAAGGCTCTCCGGCATCTGCTCAACAGTATTCACCCCATGAATGTATTGCTAAATGACGGCACAGCACCCCAGTTCTAAGGTAGAGCTGTTTCAACACGAATACAAAACAAAAGTCTTACCTTTAGAGGACGAAAAAACACACCTTGAGCAAATGGCGGGAACGCAACTATCCGATTGAATGTGTGTGCATGTAATTGTTTTACTTTTACGTTCACAGATGGCAGCACTACCTTGAGCTTACATAGAGGTGTGCGCCGACTGGTTGGCGCGCCGCCGCCGAGAGTTCTCGCCGCGCCGCCGCCACCGACGCGAACTGATCGGCGCGCCGCCGCCACCGCCACCGCCGACATTTTTCATCAGCGAAATCGGCGCGTGATTTATGCGCCATGTACTGACTTTTCACAGATTTGTCTTTTCTTTTTCATCTTGATTTATAGCTTCGTTTCACAATTAGGTAGCCAGTAAAAAAAAAGGCTTCTTAGTTATCTTCACCCAGCTTCAGAGACCGAGAGTACCACTATGAACAGCGGCACAAGTTCGGCGGCCGCTGCATGAAATGACATATTGGACAAATTGACAAAAAATAAATGTAATAATGTGTAGTTCTTCACCTAACGCACTGCATTCGTGCTGCACTGCTACCACTTCATTTATTCTGTGTATACGCCCTGTTTCGGGCACAATCATAGGCTGCCATCTTGGACTGATAATGATGCCGTTTTAGATCCATATGAATATTATATTACATTGATAGTAGCATCATGGAAGCTTGGATACAAGCTTCTGAGAGCTGGGTTCAAAGCGTCTCGGTGCTCGCGCTTTAACGGCCCTGGTCTTCCAAAAATTCTCTGCAGGAGAAAACAATGGACAGTTTGCAAATAATCTGCTATTCAGCTTTCGGTAAGGTTTAGTTTTTCAAACCAAGAACTCTCGTTCACAGGCAGCTTTTCTCACTCATTCGTTTTGCCATTCCTTTTTTTTTTGAGAGATCTTGTTGTGCTCGCGTGCCTTCGCTGGAATTTGGAGAGGTGACATTTTGTTGTACTCGCGTGCTCAAAATGAGAAATAAAAGCAGTCTGTGAACGAGAGTTTTTGGTTAGAAAACAAACCTTACAGGAAAGCCGCATTGCAGATCACGGTAAACTGACAGACTGCATGTTCATTCAGTTCAGGGCAGTCCGAAGAAATTGTCGTCTTCATCTCTGTCCA
>WOVY01002302.1:0-23706 GCA_013436015.1 Rhipicephalus annulatus | reverse complement strand
CCTCGTGAAACCCATTGCCATTCAATAATGATGAGAAGGGGGGAGGGGTGTTCGTGGGAGGAGAAAGATCCGTCGCTTAGTCAGCCGGAAAAATGCGTGGCCCATGTATATAGTGAACTTCGCTTAAAATGTCGAGTATGCTATCAGCGTGCAGCTCCAGCAAACTGAAACACGTTGTGAAGGCTTTTTCAAATCATGAAACAACTTAAACAACGGCTAGACGGATTAAAGCAGGCCACCTCTGTCTTTCATGTGTGTCAATTGCGCAAGGGGTTGAGGACTTTCAGCAGACTCCTTTTGCATTAGAAGAAGTTTACGGCACTCTTCGCAGCCAGACTTCAGTAGGCATTTTCTAGCTACATATCCTGCTATATAAAATGTTAGCCGGTTGTCACTGGGATATAATGCATGACGCATGGTCTGGCGCACTCTGTGGGAGCGAGCTCTGCACGGCAGCTACATTGTCACTGTTTATAAACTTGTCCATTAAGCGCTGTTTACCAGATGGAACATTTTCAGCACCTGAATTTGCGGGTAGAAGGGCATGGAGCACTGCAGGCTCACAGTTTCCCTTTGAAGCTGAGTGAGCAAGATTGTTGAAGCTCAAGCAGTTGATAGTGCTAATAAACTGCTGTGGTGTTGGGTGCGTGTTACATCCAGACGACTGCCTGAACAATGCCAAAAACATGCTCAACAGGATCTTGGCTTACTCGATGTCATTAGGTACCTGTAGCCTAGTTTCTCAGTGAGATACTGAAGCAAAGAAAGCACACTTGACACTGTCACTCGCAGCCCAGCTGCTGTGACTGGCTCAGGACTGGCACATGTTTGTTGGTACGGAATACCTGAACAGGTAAAGACAGCTGCTCCAAAACGGTCCGTGCGAGAAAAATGCAGAGCAGAGTATACCGGTACACGTGCAGTACAGTAGCTGCAGACAAAGCGATGCGCAGGATACCGGCAGACGTGCTGAACTAACGCGCTGAATCCCAAGTGACCGCGCCTCGCCTAGGAAAAGGCGCAGTAGCGCCACGAGAAACCCTAGCGGCGGTCCGTGGTATTTCCGACCGCCAAGAGAGGCGGTCGTGCCACTAGAGTACTTCTAGTTCACTATACCCATGTACTTAGACCACGGTGGAGGAATATGAGAGGTGACTCAGCCGCGCCCGCCCAAGCATACCGATTTCGCGTGCGCTTCGAGCAGTTTCCGATGGATGGCGCGCGTGCATGGGGGCCATCGGTCAGCACAACACATAGGGCCCAACGCTGTAAATACTCGCTCTGTTAAGCAATGCAAGCTCATAAAATTATCTTTACGTGCATTATTGCACGTCGTTTATAAATTTTAGCAACGTTTTTCTGTGGGCAAGCGTTCTAAGTACTTATCTTCAGTGGCTTTGGCGACTTTGGGAGCCGACGCAACTGTTATAGCAGCCGGCCGGCGCGATTCTAATGACGTCTACCTGTTCTAGTTACTTTGCAATTTGATAGCGGGAACCCTGTGTGGCATAATGAAAAAGCCTGTAGCGTAATAAACGACACCTAGACACTAGTGGACGGCACCTCTCGCAAAAATAGCCATTTCTTCACTGATTGACTTCGGCCGAAAGCAAGTCAGGAGGCTATTTGCTTGTTAATTAAAGTTTCAATTCGTCTCGTCTGCATTCCACCACTAAGTTAAGCAATGTAGGCATGAAATTCGCAGAATGAGTTCCTCGTCGAGGAACAATTTTACGGTTTATCACTTCTTGGGGAATGCGCCTTGGAGTGCGCCTCGATATATCTGGCGCTTTTTGGAACGCGCCAGATATGGAATGCGCCAGATTTATCATCATCATCATCATCATCATCATCATCATCATCATCATCTTATTTCATCTAGTGTGAACATGGAAAAGTGCATGGGTACAGATTCACTGGGAGGTCCCAAGATGAGAACCGCAGGCGGGACCTCCCACGAAAAAAAAAAGGTAATCATCAAGAAACACTGAAATACATCGTCAGCAAATAAACACAGCATAAAAAAGAGAAAGATGAAAAAAACAAAAGAAAACAAAAAAACCATTAGAATAATAAGCAGGAACACTAAAAACAAGGAATACATCGTAAATCTAAAAAAACAATGTGGATATGAATACCACAACAAAAAAAGACATGATAATACAGTTACAATTCAATCAAACCGAAGGGCCTAACAAGAAAGTCTTTAGTTTGGATTTAAAAACGCAAAGTGATTTAGAAGATTTAATATCAGAGGTAAGTGAATTCCAGAGCGAAATGGCCGAGAATAGAATCATTTGTTTGCCGTAGTTAGTGTGTATACACGGAAGTAAGAGATTCTGGCGTGAGGCAAAGCGCGTTGAATTGAGATTATTAGTGATGCAATGAGGGAGAATATCTAAGACAAGGTGATCGTGCAAGACGTTAAAAAATAAAATACCAATGCTGTACCTAAAACAGATGATGAAGGGGCAAAACACGGAGCTGATAGAACAGCGGGGAAGATTCTGCTTGTCGATGGGAAAATGTATGATGCGTAACGCTTGTTTCTGCAGTGTTATTAATGGGGTGATGTGGGTATGATACGTACCACCCCAGGAAGAAATGCAGTAATTTAGGTGACTGTGGACAAAAGTGTAATACAAAGTTAGGAGAGTTTGCAAGTTGAAGTATGGTCTAGCTCTAATCAAAACTCTTGTGCCGAACATAACTTTTTTTGAAATGAGATTACGTGCTCATGAAATTTAAGGTGAGGATCGACTATTACGCAAAAAATTAGTGCTACGACGAAGTTCAATTTTAATACCGCAAATATACAGGGAACGGAACTCGGAAATTTTTCTTTGCGGGGAACTAAAAAGCAGAAAGCAAGTTTTAAGAACGTTAATAGATAACTTGTTGAAGAGACACCATCGCTCGAGGGAAAATAGGTCAGCTTGGAGCATTTGCGTTAAGGTACACATGTTTCGGTGGGAGTTAAAGATGGTATAGTGTCGTCAGCATATAGTACGCATTGTGAAGAGGTTAAACAGCGAGGGAGGTCATTAATGTAAATTAAAAAAGAAGTGGGCCCAAGATTGAGCCTTGTGGAACGCCTCTATTAACTGTGACCGGGGTGAAGTTGCTGTGGAAACAGAAACTATTTGTTGCCTGTTTAAAAGAAAGCTGCGTAACAAAGTTAGAGCAGGACCCGTAATGCCATAACGCTCCAGTTTAGTGAAAAGAATGTCATGGTCAATGGTGTCAAATGCTTTTGAAAAATCTATGAAAACAGCAGCAGCAACGTCGCCGTGATCAATGAAAGACTTAATTTTATCTGTTAGACATGCAGTCGCAATATTAGTTGATAGGGCAGCACGAAAACCAAACTGAGAGGGGGTGAGTAAGTTGAATTTTTTAAGGTAGCGGGAAAGACGGGTCTCAATAAGTTTTCTAGAACCTTATCTAATAAGGAAAGAATAGAAACGGGTCGATAATTATCCATAAAGCGCGCGTCACCTTTTTTGAGTACAGGAACAATTTTTGGTATTTTCAAGGACTGTGGAAATAATCCGGTTTTAAAAATTAAGTTGAATATATAGCAAAGTAGTGGCGCAACAAGTCGACGTACAAGTTTCAAATGGAACCCATGAATACCATCTAAGTCAGGCCCGGTAGTCTTTAATCCTGCAATGGTAGCTTCGATTTCGTCGGAACAAGTAGAAAATAGAAAAAAAACGATGGGGGCAACGCAAAAGGTCAGAAGAATAAGGGCACGAGGGAAGTTGTGAGCATACACCCGAAAAATGATTGCCCCGCCGCGGTGGTCTAGTGGCTAAGGTACTCGGCTGCTGACCCGCAGGTCGCGGGTTCAAATCCCGGCTGCGGTGGCTGCATTTCCGATGGAGGCGGAAATGTTGTAGGCCCGTGTGCTCAGATTTGTGTGCACGTTAAAGAACCCCAGGTGGTCTAAATTTCCGGAGCCCTCCACTACGGCGTCTCTCATAATCATATGGTGGTTTTGGGACGTTAAACCCCACAAATCAATCAATCACCCGAAAAATGATTGCTAAATGCATTAGCAATATCTGCAGGTTCAGTAAATGATGAGTCGCCCTGAACAATGGATTTGATGGGCTTGTGCTGAGTAGCGTTATTCAGGAATTCCTTAACTAACTTCCATTTTTTCTTATGTTGTTACCGCACCTATTGAATCATTGTAGTAGTAGCGTAGTAGTTGCATGAAGAGTTTAATTTTCACCGGCCTTTACTTTAGCCACCAATCAGATAACCCTCCTTCTATTAAGTCTACCCGCTTAAAGTTTATTTTTGCCCTCCCGGTCCCCTAAACCCCAGTGCTTTGAAAACTCTGCGCCATCATCCTGAAACTATAGGGTGCAAGCCCTTCACAGAACTTATCAAGTGTTCGGCAGTTTCTTCTCCTCTCCACACGCACTGCATACTGTGTTCTACCCCTTCGTATTTGGCCCGATATGTCCTTGGTGTCGCAGTACCTCCGTTCATGGCCTCAAACAGTAGAGAACTACCCCCGAGTATTATCATAGATTCCTCTTCCTTGGCAATTTCCTGCTTAAACGTCGATAGATCTTAGTGCGGACTTCTTTATCATGCCCATTCTCCACATGTCAGTCTCCGTTTCCTTCACTTTCTTCTAACCGGTAGTCTTTTTGGTGTGTGCCCCTGCGTTTTCTAAGTATTACCAGTCAACTTCCTGGTTCGCTTCCTCCATTTTGTATCGACATTCTTCATGTACAAGTAGCTGAAAAACCTTCCTAGCCCAACGCTCTTCCCCCATTTCTCTCAATCGCTTCTCAATTTTATCTTGCTGCTAGCTTCCCTGCCCTCAAATGATGTCCAGCCCATATCACCTTGTACTCCCTGATTTGGTGTATTCCCGTGAGCTCCTAAAGCAAGGCCTACCTGTTCCACGTTGCTTAATTTCTAATCTTGCTTGAACTTCTGATCTCATGCACAAGACCGCATTGCCGAACGTCAGCCCAGGAACCATGACCCCTTTCCATATTCCTCGCACAACATCATACCTATTGTAATTCCACAGTGCCCTATTTTTCATGACTGCTGCATTCCTGTTACCTTTAGACGTCACGTATATTTCGTGTTCCCTCAGATACTCGGTCCCATTGCTTATCCATACGCCCAGATATTTGTAATTATCTGTTATCTCTAGCGTGACCTCCTGTATTCTAAGCTCACTACCTTCGTTGTCATTGAAAATCATGACTGCTGATTTTTCCTTACTGAATCTAAAATCTAACCTATCTCCCTCATTACCGCAGATGTCCATCAATCTCTGCAAATCTTCCTTGTTGTTGGCCATAGCACTATATCATCTGCGTACATTAATGCTGGTATTGCCTGATCAATAAGTTTTTCTTGTTTGACTAAAGAGAGTTGAAGCCCAGTCCACTTCCCTCTAATTTTGCTCTAATCCTTGTAGGTACATCATGAATATAAGGGTGACAGGGGGCACCCTGCCTAAGCCCCCGTTTTACCTCTGCAGGCTTGGATACCTGTTTTCCCACTTTATAACTACCTTGTTACCTTTAGAGATACCCTTTAAAAGATTAGTGACTACATGTTCCACGCCTAGTGTGTCCAGTATTCCCCACAATTCCTCTTGAACCACGCTATCGTACGCTCCCTTGATATCCAAAATGCTAGCCACAGGGGCCTCTGTTCCTTTTCTGCTATTTCGATGCACTGCGTCAGTGAGAACAGATTGTCTTCCAACCTCCTGTGTTTCCGAAACCCATTCTGCAGTTCCCCCAGCACCCCCTCATCCTCTATCCACGCCTGCAGTCTTTCCTTTATAATCTGCATCGCCAGCCTGTAGACCACTGATGTCACTGTTATAGGACGGTAGTTGTTTTATGTCAGCTTTGTTCCCCTTTCCTTTATAGATCATGCTCATCCTGCTAAGTTTCCATCCATCGGGAACTTCCCCATTGATTATTATTGTGCTCACTGCCTCTCTCAAAGCCTGCTTAGACTTCGGACCTAATGTCTTTATCAGCTAATTGGAATGCCATCTGGGCCTGTTCATGTACTACTAGGAACCCTTTTCTCAGCCCTTTCCCACTCTTGTTGTGAAAATGGAGCCATTGCACCACTTGATTCGTCCTTGTCTATTGTGGTGCATAAAGTACTTCTTTGTTGAAATTTTTCTGTCACTTTTGTTTTTATATATTCAATAGCTTCGTCCCCTTCTAGCCTAGCACCTTGGGCTGTATTTATAAATCTCTGCTCTAGGCTCGTCTCATTTCTTAGGGGGTTTAGATGGTTCCAAAATTTCGCAGCTGCCTTTCTATCTTTTTTATGTACTTCTGCCAGCCACTGAGCTCCCTTCCTTCTAATCTTTTCATTGATCAGAAGGGATGCATCCCTTCTACAGCTTAGAAAAGCTGCCCATTTTCTTTCAACATCATCTGTCGGTTCACCCCGCTGCTTAGCATGTCTGTGTTCCTAGAGGCTTCCTGACGTTTTGCTATGGCTCTCTTAACTTTTTCATCCCACCAACTTTTGGGTTTGTGTCTTCTTTTCCGGGGTGACTTGTCACGCGTCTTAGCAAGCTCTAGCTCAAAGAGTCTAATTAGATTCGTGTATGTCCACACTTTCTTATTATCCTCCGTGATTACTTTCTCAATTTGTTTAGTGGCTATTTCAATTTGCCTTTCTGGATAAAAATTTTCCTGTAGTTGCTCATCTTGTCTCCTTCCCACTTTCACTCCTCTTCCAAAACTTAGCTTGATACGTTTGTGATCGCTACCCAGACTTCTGGAGCCACCTTCATCTATGTGCATTCCCCTGAGCTTATCATACATCCTATGTGACATCAGTGCATAATCTATCGTCGACTGAAGCCTTCCTACCTCCCATGTTATTTGCCCTTCACACTTCTCGGTACTGTTGCAAATGATCAAATCAAGCCTTTCACACATATCCATGATCATTTTGCCTGTCGGGTCGGTATACCCATCTATATCTTCTATGTGTGCATTCATGTCTCCTAGTATAATTATCTCGCACTCTCTTCCTAACTCCTGAATGTCCTTTGATATACCACTCTACCATTGTCTGGTTTTCCTCTCTGGCCTTTGCTCCAGTCCACAAGTACACGAAACCAAGGAGTGTCATTTGACCTGCCACTTTCCCTTTTAGCCATAAATGTTCCTTGCACTCCTGCTTGACCCTTTGCCAGTTTGTACTTTTATGAATGAATGCCCCAATACCACCCCCCTTCCTGCTGCCTTCTGTTCTATTACAATATTCCCACGCGTAGTCCGGATTGTGCGGAGGTTGTTCCATGTCCCTGAGATGTGTTTCTACAAAACCGTATACCATCGGCCTCTCTTCCCTTAGCTGTTCTTCCATCTCTTCCCACTTCAGCCTGTTCCTACCACCCTGCATGTTAATATACCCTATGTCTGAATTGGCTCGGCGCTCGTGGCTACGTCTATTTATGCCCCGGACTCTACCTATCTTAGATATTGGTGCCACTTTGGAATCGTATCTGTCCATACCACCTGTCGAAGAGTCTCCCTGGTTGTTTTCCTCGTTACTAGCTATCCTGCACCCCGAAGGGCTCGCTTGCCCCCCAAAAAAGCTACTGCGCGTCCTGCAAGTCACCAACCCACCTCATGACCTAGCCGCCCATCGAAGTGAATTCTGTCTCGTTGAAAACCCCCCCCCACCTATGCACCTCTCTGTTTATTTCCACCACCTCAAAGCCTTTCTCTCGACTCATCCGCCATATCTCTTGGTTCGCGTTGACCACCGCTCTTTGCATGTTGCTATCACGCACCGGTACCTCCGGTATCGTGCATATCACTACCTGTGCCTTAGGAGAAGTGGCGCGCATGTCATCGACGCCTTTCGCCAGTGTGGCTGCTAGTCCTGCTGCATCTCCATTTAGGACATCGTTTAAACCGCCTGAAATTATCACTAGGTTTCGTCTATCAGCTGTCGTTTTGAGCTTTGCGCTCGCTTGCCGCATGACTGCTTCCAGCTTGCGTCCTGGGAACGCCCCTACTGCAACCCTTTTGTCACCTCTTACCCTCTCTTTGATGGCTTCTGTGCATCGATTTAAATTCGAGTCCCCGGCGATTATCACATGCTGCGACTTTTCAGCTGGAGCGTTCTGCACCTGGGGGCTACTTGCACCTGTGACACCAGCTGCTTTGTTCCCTCCCTGCCCCACCACTACCTCGCTGAAGCTGGGCCTTGCGACAGTTGAACCGGCTAAACCTGTTTTTTCCAAACTTGCTTGCTTTTCCTTCTCCACCGTTCTGGCCCCTGAACATACAGCGCCGCCTCTCAGAGGGAGGGCGAAACGCACGCAAATCGTCGGCGCGCGCTCAGTACGGCGATGCGCCGCTGTTCACACACCTCTCCTATTCCTCCACCGTGACTTAGACGTACGCACGTGGCCTCGTGCAACGTTTATAGATACTTTTTCAGTTCCGTAACTCCGCCGCCGCAGGCGGCCGCCGGTTTTACCCGGGCAGTGAGATGGCGCCACAGTCGCGAGTTGCGCTGTCGCGGGCGCACGTGTTGCCGGTGTTGCTCCTCCCCGCAGTTGCTTGGCCGCGTGCGCGGCTGTCATCGCGCTTTTTTTTTCTCGTTGTTGTGACCGTGCGCGCACGTGGTTATCCTCGAAGACTTCGATCATCTGTGAATTGTGACAACCTAGCACTACCGGCCACAGGACGTCTCGGAGCTGCCAAGCTTTACGATGCCAACTTGCTTCGTGCCCGGCTGCACCAGCGGGTACAAAAGCAATCCAGAAAAGCGGCACTTTTTTGCACCGCCGTCCGATCCGCAGCTGCTTGAAAGGTGGGTGAGAGCTATTCCCCGCGCCGATAAACTTCTGAGCAAGACATGCAAAGTGTGTGACGTGCATTTTATGCAACATGACATTGTGAAGACTTACAAGCATGTCATTGACGGCCAGGTTGTTGAAATAGACCGCGGCTGTTGGGCATTACAGCCTGAAGCCGTGCCGTGTCAATTTCCGAATGTTCCAAGCTATTTGTCAAAAACAATAAAGAGGCGGCGGTCGCCTAAGGATAGGGCCAGCTTACCCAACAAAGTCGTACTTGTTGCTACGCCATCAGATGAGTACCAGCAAGAAGTTCCTGATCCCGTGCACGACATTGATTTCGCACAGATTGTCGAAAACGGCTCATCTTTAAAGCTTCCGAAAAACTGGAGAATGGCGGACCTTGAGGAGGACACTGGTAAACCTCGGCAGGTTATCTTTTACAAGGCGGGAATGAAGGACGATGTTTACGCGATCCTGAAGAGCGTCGCGATTCACGAGGACCTCACGTACGTCATCCATGCAAATGGAAGACTGTTGCGCAGCTGGGATGCAGAGATTAACATATTTTCTGCGCAAGATGTGGAAGCGATTGTACAAATTGTGCACGCAAAACAATTTTGCCGTGGTTGCCCTCTTATCGATGTCACCAACTCCAGCAGAGTGACAAAAAAAGTTGGAGGTAGGCTTCATCACAACGATTGCGCCGTTCTGACTGACGCAGATAAAGAAGTGTGTGCTGCATGTGCCAACTTGACAAAAAGTTTAAAGCGAAAGGCAACGTCCACACGATCAAAGAGAAAGGTGCCCGTGGCAGCAAGTGCGCTGAGAAAGCGGCTAATTCGTGCCACTGCCGCACGAGAGCGAAAGAAAGCAGATGTAAAGCACCTGAGTGAGAAGCTCAAGAACGCATTGACGGCGACTCTGGATGATATAATTAAAGATTTGCCTGAAGTACAAAAGATGGCTGTTCGGGCAGCAGTGATGCAGCAGGCAGCGAAATCGCCTCGTGGCCACAGATACACAGCGGGACTGGCTGATGGTCTGTTTGCTTTTGCGGTTAACAAGTCCGAAAGGCTACAATGCCCTTTCAAGTATGAGAGCTCTTCCCCCTCCCAAGTACTAGCCGTCTCGTGCAGCTGCTGAAAGGACTTCCGTGCGAGTACGGTTTGAACAAGTCGCTCTTGAAAGCATCCAGCTCCAAATGACAAGCAAAGCCAGATAACCAAACATAGGGTGTATCATAATTGATGAGGTGAAGTTGCGAGAAACAACTGCATTTAACAGAACTACTTGCAAGTTTGATGGATTCATCGACTATGGCGATGTTGCCAGAGCAGATGGCGGACAACTAGCCGACCATGCTTTGGTCATAATGTTCAATCCAATGTTCGACTCATGGGTCCAGCCAATTGCAAAGTTATGCCACAAAGGGAGCAGCACCAGGCTGGGTGCTGGCAAAAATGGTGCTAAATTCTGTGCTGCAGCTTCATGAACATGGCGCCCGAGTCCTGGCTGTGATTAGCGATGGAGCCGGTAATAATAAATCGATGTGGGCGCACCTTGGAATCAATGGAAAGCTTGGCAGCGCCCAGTGCAAGATGCAGCACCCGTGTCTTCCCAGCGGTGCATATCTCCATTTCATATGTGACGTGCCACATGTTATTAAGTGTGTCCGGAATCACCTGATGAAGCACAAGTACGGACAGGTATGTTACAACCAAGACTTGTCAACTGCACAGTATTTCTTTTGCCATATATGTGTTTCATGAATGTATACATGTATGTGTATTGTTGCAGATTGGGGATCATAAATTGAACTATAACCACTACGAGCAGCTTTATGATGCCGAGAAGAAGGTGGAGATAAGGTGGTACCAAAACTGACCGAGTATCACATCAAGCCTCAGAAGCTTCAGGCCATGAATGTTCGCCTGGCAGCTCAAGTAAGACATTAATATGACCTTGCTTGTCACCTGTTTCTTAGTTTATTGTAATGTGCTGAATGCTCCTGCTACATACACTTAATATTTCTTAATGTAAACATGGATTCATTGGCAAACAACATAAGTTCATCTGGCTTGCAACTCGATTAAGTGCACTCGCAATCGAACTAAAATATGAACCTCTTTTTCAGCTGTTCAGCCGCAGTGTGGCGATTGGTTTGAAAATCTACCGGCAGCTAAATGTACCCGGCTTTGATGACACTGCAGGAACTGAAAAGTTACATCCCTGTTAAATGATCTTTTTGACATTCTGAATGCGAAGATCCCCCAGGCTGGCATAAGAAAAGGTTCCCCTAAAATTAAGGTAAGTGGTTTGTGTATTGACATTATGTGAGCAGCAAAAAACCTTGTGATCAATTCTTATATTTCGATACACTATTCCCACTTTCTTTTGCACCATTTGTATCACTTTTGTTATAGTTTCGTAGACTATTTTTCATGCATTCACGCATAATGTTTCAGTTCCTGGAGGAATTTCTGGACATGCTGAAATCAGACGGAAGCAAGAAAAAATGTCAAACTCATCGCATCAAATCAAACTGTCGAGTCCTTGCGCGTCACGTTGATGTCAGTGTTATCCATTATAGAATTCTTACACAACGAGGGTGTGAGCTACATCCTAACAGCCAAATTAAACCAGGATCCACTTGAGGTAAGAGTTCTGTTGCCGCGAGGCAACCTAAGGTGCTTACATCTATACTTTTTTTGCAGAGATTTTTGGCCTTGTGAGGTCATTTGGAGGGGACGAAGACCATCCTACAGTGACCAAGTTTAGCCAGTTATTTAGGCTACTTTCCCTCTACACCCCTGTCAAAGTGGCTGTCAAAGGGAACTGTGAGAGCGGCAGTGATCGTGTTTTGCTTAGCGCTTTTGAAAGCCTCGGAGAAAAAACGTCGTGAGGCCCTCGTTCGGAAAAGTGCAATGAAAGATAAAGTTTGGCAGCAGCTGATGTCCCATACCATTCCATGCCCTCTCAAGTGATGCCGACGATCATGAATACAATGCACCATCACCAGAAGCGACCGCCTTGTATTACCTGGCAGGCTACGTGGCTTTCAAGTTGAAGAAAACTACACGCTGTGAGGTCTGCAAAGAAGATGCCCTTGGTAGGCGTGATTCACTGTCGAAGGAGGCCATACTGGTCATCGAGCGCGAATACGTCTGTGGCAGCCTTGCATACCCTTCAGAAAAACTGCTTGCGTGTGTGAGCACGGTAGAACGCACTATAAAGCATGCTAGCAAAGGCACATGTTTTGGTGACTTATTTTGGGATGTGCTGGATGCTCTAGTGAAGAGAGGCACAAATATTGTTGGCTGTTCCGAGCATGCTAATCAGCTTACTGCTCAAACAATTCACTTTTATTTAACAACTCGTATGCACTTCTTCGCACGAGCCAAATGCTTGGAGAACAGCAGTGCCGTTCGGGCACAGAGAGAGCGCAAGAAGGCAAAGCTAGTTTAACGAACTTCGCAGTAAACCTGCCGACAAATCTGTGCCGTGTACGTGTAATGAAATGTGTACGTCAGTTTTCGATCTATTCGTGAGGCGTTTTCCCCACCGCAAAAAAAAAAAAAAAGACGAATAGCAGTGTTTCATTCATCCAACAAAATTTACTAGTCGCCAAGTCCTCATGTTACGTAACCCCGAGTGCTATAAGTTTAAGATTTCTATTTCTTTTAGCGCGCTGAATTGTAAACTACTAATGTGGTCTTGATGCAATGGACACAGGAAGGCGCAGGGTGAAGCGATCACTTTGTCACTGCGCAAAAACGGATGCCTGCGAAGTACGTACAGGCTTTTTTTCAAGTTCGTGAGTCATACAACGCGCACGAATTAAAGCGCGTGGCCTCTGTTAAATAGCGAGAGTAAAGACCAAGTACACTGTTCGCACAATTCTCACTCGGGCGCACGCAAAGGCTCACGCGACACCCTTCGCGCTAGCAGACGACTCTCGCTCTCCTAGCGCAAGGCGCGACTGCAGCGCTGCGGTGGCGGGTGCGGCGGCCGGCCGCCTTCTCCCTGGGCGCGGCGCGAGGAGTTGCGGAACTGAAAAAGTATCTATAAACGTTGGCCTCGTGTATCTTCCAAGTGAGGAAGAAATCGGTGGCAGACGCTGACTCCGCGTGAGGAATGGCCGGAAGAGGAGGCTGTTGATGGTACATGGGCAAAATGGAAATATATCTGTGGTTACTTTATACTTCACGGTCACACGACAATTACAGAACTCAGTTCAACTCTGTTCAGCATTCAACTCCCTAACGGAGCTTGTGGAGATTGGAGTTGTGACCTGTCTACACGGCTCAGCGCAAGCTTTCGACGGTAGCCGCATGGGAAGGAACGACACAGCTGCGTTTGTCGAAATGTCCCATTCTTTTCTTATGTAGTCGCCTTTAAAGCAACGTACGTGTGTCTTTTTTTTCGCACCCATTCTAATAAAACTCAAGTTAATAACGTTCACTGGGCATGTGCGTGTGTCTCCCACTTGTATAAACAAACAATACGACAGACCAGTTGCCGGTGGTGGTTGGGCAAAGCGTTTGGTGTAGAGAGGACAGACACTGATGTCCTCAAAAATAGGACCGAAACTTGTACTATACGGTGCATAATGCTACACCGAACAAAAGTACAATCTTAAAATCTCTAGTTGAAATTACTAGGTGAATTGTTAGCACGGCTTTTCTTCGTAGCAGAAGCTATGTGGGAACGGAAGTACTTCACCGATCCCATATGGACATCCCCACACTTCCTCTTCCACAAGCTCCATTTAATTTATACGGTGAAATGGATGCCGTGACATGAACCACATCTCCCTCGACGAAGAGATGAAGTACTTCACAGAATTTCGTTTAAGGTCTGGTACGACATTACAGCTTCGCAGGTAAAGTTAGGTTTGAATAGATCATCTGAAATTGTAATGTGTGCTTTCAGCCACGTCGGTAGCATGTATGTGTTTGCAGGCATTGCAGCGAGCCTTGCTGCATGGCTGGCATAGTCTATAGGTTAAAGTAAAATGGTCTGGAGTGGAGCAGGTGCCTCTCAGATGAAGCCACGCGCCGCCATCTTGCGCATATACAGAAAAAGCGCCTTCCGCAACGTTAGCCGCGGTGGTCCCAAAGATGATTCAGACGTTTTCCGGCATAGCGGCGTACAGACGCTGTAATGCATGGATACATCGTGTGTTGCTTGCACTCTTAGTCAAATCCTGCCTAGACTACACGCCCGCAGGCAGGAAATCAAATCAAATTATCGCCGGCTCTAGGCGGCTCCGTAGCCGTGTTCCAGAGAAACCGGCCCGATTTGAAGTGGCCTTCAGAATAGCAGGGACAAGATAAGCCGGGATTTTAGGTCAAAATTTTCATCGCTACATACGGCCTGCGGTTCGGCGGGACTTTCCGTAGGTGGCCCGGCCCCGAAGTGGTGGCGGAAAAAAAAATTATTATATTTACGCTTTTCAGAGCGGTTTCTCGCCGAGAATGCGGCGGGATATTACGACTACAGGTAATTACAAAACGATTAGTATCACAATCACCTTAATTTGCGAGATTACCATGCAAAGCACAGCCCTGGAATCCAACTCGGGACCACATGCACGCGAAGCAGATGTCTTACCCATTGCACCACAGCGACACCGCATGACGGCGAGCCTTTTTGCGGGGTATATATCTACCAAGTGGGTTTTTGCAAACCGTCTTGCGATCTTTGAACTGTTTAGTGCCATGTGCATGCATGTGATCAACGAATACTTTGCAAGGCTTCATGAATTTGAGGGCAACCACAGGGAGTGCTTTCGGCTCCGACTTCGGTTCATGGTGCGCCGTTCCTCAAGAACGATTAACGTGTTTTTGTGCGTCGTTTTAGTGCTTCCCCGTGAACTGCGGGTGTTACGCTCATCAAACTTCGTGGACGAGGCTGTGTTCGGCTATCGAGACCTGCGTATGTTTCTCGCACGTGCGTGTGCTGTGAGAATTTTCGCATATTTGTGTCGGGAGGGTACACGCGTGTCAGTGACAGCAGTCTATTCTCAGCTGTTTGAAGACAATGCGCTTTCCGCACGTAAACGTTGCATGGGTATTTTAGCGTGCCTACTCTAACATTTGCATTTCGTACGCGTGACCGGCCGCGAGCTGCACGCTGGGGCATCGGCGCCTTTTCAGCATTTCGATGATCACTTATTTCTGCAAGTAGAATTTCAGTTCATTATATATATTTATATATAATGCTCATGGCGCATTATATATAAATGGACTGTTGTTGGCTAGCGGGGGGGGGGGGGGGAGCCCCGCTAGCCCAACAACATTCACATTGCCATGCAGCACAGATGCAATCAGAGATCGAGCGTTGGGTCGGAACTGGTGGCGGCAGTGGAGCGTCGAAAGGAGACGCGCCGTCATATTCCCAGTTACGATAAGCGCAACAGCTCGACCTTGCTCTGGAAGCCTATGCAACGCGAATGGCGCATTCCCCCCAGAGAATCGAAGCGAAAACTAAAACGCCGCAGCGGCCGGAAAACCACGGCCGCGTGCGCCGAATACGTTTCACGTGCCTGCCCGCAGGAGGTGCCCCCTTTGCCACATCGAAAATTAGTACGCATCACGCAAGCGCCTTGCGTTACGTGGCGTCGTTTGGCACCAATCGGCTTTTAGTACGCCGTAGTACCCGCGTACGTAACGAGCGCGAAGCGTGTTGCGCCATCTGGTAGATCATAGTAGAAGCACGTGTTGTTGACAGCCAATGGAGCCAATCCAAGTGTTTATAGCCAGATTATGGCCATATTTTAAGCCACAGAGCCGGTCGGTGCTTGCCTTCGATGCCGCCATTTCGCAAAAGGAAATCTCGCGCTGTCGTGAACTCTTTCGAGAGGGGCGCGATCACCTCATACGTACGCACGCACGCATCTCATGCGTGCGTACGTAGTGGCTGCGTACGCTATGCGATACGTGCGCGTCGCGGTCTGCGCATGCGCACTACGCAGACGTGGCGTCCTACGTACGCAACGCCGCCACGTACGTACGCAGCGTACGCAGTACTAAAACTCTCTATTAATTTCACTTTGCCAGTTCCCTGAGCATGAAATTTCGCACTGACTTCAAGCTATGCACGAAAAAGTACTGAAAAGAGACAGTTTTTACCATTTCAAAACTTGTTTCGGGAGATCACCAGCTGGAGCGGCCATGCCGGGCAGATTCGGCCTGCTATGCAATTGCCATTACGTTGGGGCCCATCTTCTACTTCCAGTGGTCGCAGCAATCTCAATCCAAACCAGGCTCTCGATGAACGCGTGCTTGCAGAGGCCATGAGCTATCCAATCACTGCCGGCTCGCTGACCGTCATGATGAAACAGTGCCCCGTTCTTCACGTGCTTTCACGTGCAGCCTACGTAGTACGTACGGCTTACCGTGAAGCAAGAAATCGGTGTTGGACTGATTTTTCGTGTCGGGGCTCGCAGCGTGGTTTTCCGCAAGCGACAAAGCGAGCAGGTTTGCAGCGAGTTCTACCCAGCGTTGCCAGATTCTACCAAGTACCCAAGTGAATACTCATCATGAAGGAAGCCCTTAAATAAACGAAAATTTTTTTTCATTCATAATAATATGTGTAACTATAAAAACTGAAATACGAAGGTCAGCTTTTGAATTACCTTATTGTTTTGAACAATATAACTATGAGCAATTATGACGAAGACACACATAGCTGCTTCATAAAATTGTCTCCACGGTCGTCACTCCTTTCGGCTGAGAGTGAGCCCGTGTTTAACGTTGTTTGTGATTTCCCTCCGCGTATGTTGGTCCGAATGATTACTTGAATTTCCCGCAATCTATGTTTAAACACTCAGCCAACTGCTGCGGGTAAGGGGGTTGCGGCCGTGGCCCCCCCTAGTCGCCTAAAGGGAGGGGGGAGTCTACCGCCTTCACTGACCTAAAATGACGGGGAGGGGGCGCTGGGATAAAGCTTTACCCCCCTGGTGGAGAATCTTGCACACGCATTGTGAACTAAAGTACTCGAACATCGACAAACTCGCTATAGGTCGCTATTAGAGAACTCGGCAAAAGTTCATTTGTCCACCTGATGATCACTAAAGTAACTATATTGGCGGAAAAGTGCGAATAAGCAACCAAAGTATTCTACTAGTGCCTGGAAAAATACTAGTTAAGGTCGACATCTGAGATAGCTAGAATGATTCCACATTATTTAAAGCAGTGGAAACTGTGGAATAAGACGTTTACACTATAATAATAATAATAATATAATAATAATAATAATAATAATAATAATAATAATAATAATAATAATAATAATAATAATACTAATAATAATATAATAATAATAATAATATAACGTCCTTGTATGACGCTCGAGTAGATTACGGAGGATTTATGGTTTACCGGGATTATCTTCCGGAATATGCGCCTTCATCATAATTCCCTTCGTGGATATGGCGTCATTTTTTTCATAATACTACAGTTATGTTCAGGCACAACGGTAATGAGGCGCGCGAAGCTATGAAAGCACTTGTCGATAAGAACCATGGAGAGAGTGGTAGCAGCTCTCAGTTATTCGGAGGTAGGGTAAATAGACGCTTTTGGCTTATATGCTTCATTTTTGTTCTTACAAATTGTTGCTGCCTAGTTTTTGTTAAGCCATAAAAACAGTTTACCGGTGTTGTTTTTTGTGTTTTATTATTACCTGTCTGTGGGGGAACACGATTGTGACTGCGCAGTTCGTTTGGGTCACTTCTTTTTTTTTTTGCTCCCCATAATAAACCTGCCAGGTTCCAGCAAGCGATCGTAGTGTCCACTTCTTATCCATTAGTCTGGCTCATTTAAATATTATGAAGAATTCCGCAAGCGACGCGTATGCAAACAAAAAAAAGTCACAGCATATCTACGGACCTGAATGATGATGTGTGGGGCGAAGCATTCGTCTAACCATGGGTCGATATGTCCGTCCGGGCGTCTCTGTCTTATTGTCCGTCCGTCTAGTGAACACTCCAAGTACCACCATCTCGCATCTTTTCATCATGTATTATTTATATACAAGTACCGCCGTCTAGTGGACATTCAAAGAACTAAACGAGAGGTGGTTACTAACTTCATACATCGAGGACGCATGACCCATGGTTTAAGGAGCTTCGCCCCAAAAAGTTTATCCCCTGTGGAAGATACCCACACTTTCTGGTATGTGCCACCGGTGGTTACAAACGATAACGAGGGCGAACGGGTGACATCATAAGGAGCTTCGCCTTCAAAAAGGAGCCGAAGTCTGCCTATTAGTATTGTAAGCACAGCTGTCTCTGTCGCTTTCGCCCTATCCGAGGCCAAGTGTAAACACACCCTTCACTGTTTCTGTATTTCCCTATTTAGGTGGTTTGATAGCATGACAAGATCAAAGATTTCGGTCTCTGCACTACTTTGCCACGTTAAGCACCTGAGATCAGCCAGCTTCGAAGTTCTTAAAGGGGCCCGGCAACACTTTTTGAGCGTGGTCTTAAAAACTGCCGATCAGTACTCGCAGCATTGGAGCAGCAGCGGGAAGCCGTCACGTGTGCCATCCCTCTCTGCGAGGCTTCGCGAGCTTTCGTCGGGATGAGAGAAAGACGGAATCGATTGCAGCTTGCGACAAATCTTTATACACTGCTTTCGTAATGTACGGACACTGAACGGATCCTAAAATAATTGCGGTGGGCCAATTCGTGAATCACTGAGCTCCTTTCGTGAATCAATTTCACGGCTACTTCGGAAAGTGTTCCTGGCCTCGTGCATTTATGCTGATCTCGCATTATAAAAACTTCTCCCATGTTTTATTTACTTGTTTTTTTCGCTAATTCGCGTGATAGCACTTACGTAATCCAGCGCGGCAGCGTACGACTATAGCACGGTTGTTGAGTTGGTGTGATTGCACAGCTTTCGCCGCAAAATACGCAGCGTCCTCCTCATTGGAAGGAACAGGTGCAGAGGCGCGGGCAAGATGTCTTGGTCTGATTGACTGCCGTGGGCATGCATGTGGTGCACCGTTGCTTCCAGCAGTCACCGAAAAAAACGTTTAAACATTCCATAAACCGGTACAATAGCACAAAAACAAGAATTTATTTATAATTGTTCTAGCAATCTATGCGTCAACACAACGACAACTTCTGTGCAAAAAAAAAAAGAAAGAGGAGAACAAGGGTCTCTGTACAGGCTTGGCACAACAAACTTCATGGATTGTAGCATGTCACAGGTCGCCTCTGGTCATTGTCGATGCGTAAAGCGGGTATAACGCGGCAAATCGAGCGTGGTTGCACTTGTCACCGGAAAGTTGCTGACTAGTTCGTTATTACACCACTGGACGAAGAAGAGTTCAGGAGTGATGGGCTGGAAACCATAGGCGAATGCCAATGGATCAGGGAGGAATCCGCATGTGGCTTGCAACGAAGGCAAAACCTTCTTGGGTGGCAACAGGACGTGTCTCTGCACCTTCCTTGACTACACTCGGCGACAACTTTTCTTGGCATTGAAAGGAAGCTACGGATACGGAGCTTCTGCACTTGTACCACTACGCGAAGAAGTCCTATATGGCGCGCGTCTGGTAACGCTATGGAAAGTGACGCGGGTGCACCATCAGCGTTTCATGTAGACGCAGACACCGCTTAAAACTTGAGGTGCACGTAAAAAGGCAGGAGGACTTTCTCGCACCTTCAAAAACGCGAAGTCACAACGAAGAAATTAAATACCACTATCTTAATGGTGGGAGCTGCGTCTTGTCTCAAATACCTCCGCGTGGAAAAAAAAAAACAGTTTCACCGCAAGAGCGGAGCAACGAATGCAATAGCAACAACTTGGTTTGTTACGCTGAGAACGGCCAGCAGATTGAAACGTGCAAGTGCGCGCACAAATGACGCACGAAAACAACACACACACAGGACGAGGAGCGAACTAACAACGTTTACCGCTCGACGCAACGCGCCTGTTTAACAAAACAATGCACCAACGTAATCACAGGTACAGATGAGTGCAAACTAACACGTGTCCCAGTTCTTCGCTGTGTTTGAAAAGCGCGCTTTTTTTCGCAACGGCGGCTGTTCAGCGAGCGAAGTGATCGGTGCGCACCCGACCACTAAACGCAATCGTTCCGGTCAAGGTCGAATGCGTGCGATTCTCCCCACCGAAAGTTGAGTGTGCACGCACAAGCGTCTACCCCTGCCCCCCTCCCCCTCCCATTCGCGGGGCAAAGTACGCGTGTGAGATTAGCGCGCGTTGGCGCATCGCGACTTGCTGTATCGAGCGCGAGCGGCGTTCTTACTTTCTTTCTTACGTTTTCATATATGTAGATACGTATACATATACGGTTGCATTACGCTGACGCAAGGCGGCAAAAACCAGCCGAGAGTGTCCATATAACGCTATCGCAATAATAAAGGGAAGCTTCTATATTTCACGGTGCAAATACGGGCGCTGTTGTGGAACTACATTCACTGGCTGTATAGGGATGCCCGCGATATGGCTCTGTAGCTTTCGCTCCAATGCCAAGAAAAGTTGTCTCCTAGTGTAGATGGTTCTCGAGGTCATCTGGTCTCCAGGTGGAGCAGCGGGCTTTACCTGCACACACAAGGCGAAGATCATCAAAGGCCTGTACGTAGGACAAAGGGCAACCTAACCTACAACCTGCACTCGGTTATTTCACGGAATGAAATCATTGGTGGACGTTGGTTGTTGTATACACCCAAGCCACGTCAGTGACAGAGTGATAAAAAATGATAGAAGTACCACTGTGGGAAACTCAAGGAACGCTTTCTGCCAAAGACGTTACAAGTTTCCATTAAAAAAACAAAAAAAAATCTTGTTGCGCCCTCAGCAGCATAATCCTTACAGAGCAAGCATGACCCATACCCGTAAAAGCAGAACATAGTTTTTTTTTCGAAAAATCAACCTTCGTTTCGTATACCGGGCATTGGCAGAAAAATATGAAAGTCTCACAATATGGGGCAGCTGAAGTCAAAAACCTTCATTGCATCGAGAGCATCACAGCAGCGGCACCATCGGATAACGCTTTTTTGCTTTTTATAGTGTCTCCTTTGCAAGGACAGGGTAGTTGCCTTCACCCCATCACTGTTTTCTTTTTTACTGTTTCTTTCAGAATGAGACGTAGCAAGCGGTAGTTTACGATAGGAGTGCCAAAAAAAAAAAAACCATGCCTGCAATGCGGCGGAATGCGGGGAGCTGTCACAGGGAAAGCTAGACGACCGGCCTTTCGGAGCCTTGTTTTTACCGCACCTTGGGTAGCTGCCATAAGCACACTTGTTGGGTACCCACTACGCCATAAACCGTTGTGTAGTAGGCAAGCAATAACTGTGCCATCTTTTGTCGTTCTTCGGAGAAGCGTGGTATCCGCTGCACACAAGGAACTTTGTGTAAATATTTGTGTGCTGTGGCCGAAACCGGTGAACAAATATGCCAGCAGATTTTGGTTATCAGCACAATCCCTCTCAGTAGGTTTCGCCACTGTTAATTGGTGATAGAGGTTTTGTAAAAAGTGAATGCATTCGGTGACCTACTCGTTGCGCCATTCGCATAGTGTGACACCTGGTTGTTCCGTTGTTTGTTCTAAAGCAATTATTACTCATGTTTAACGCGATTTCTTTTCTGACAAAAAGCCTGCGTAAGGCCATGTAGTTTGCAAAGGAGTCCCAAACAGCGGTGTGGCTCAGTCAAAAAAAAAAACTGGCGTAGCTCTGCGGGATAGAATATTGCGCTCACACGCTTGGTGTTTGTTTATTTACTGGTGCTTTTTTATTATTCTTGCGATAGTGTTACGGACACCAGCGGCGGTGGCAGCGAGCAACTACGGCGCATGCAACCAGTGCTGTGATCTTCATAACAGCTTTCGCTGCAAAACGTGATCGTGTATGCCGAAGCACACAGCAACCTGGCGACACAACGGGCTGTTTGTGCATCGAACAAACCATCCGGATACTGGAGGAGCCAAAAGCAGCGCATCACATCTTGCCAGAACCCCCCCCCCCCCCCCCCCCCGAGAAAATAAATAAATAAACGTCCTTTCGTGCACCCTGAATGGGAACGCTACTTGCAGAGTTCGTCCGGGATCTCGATGTAAGCTATAGCCACTCGTGACAACGGAGTGTCATCCGCGGGAGAGTTTCTCCACATAAGCACGTGACCCTCCGCTTACAAGGACCCAAACGTAGTCCTGGAACGTTGATTGATATGTGGGTTTTAACGTCCCGAAACCACCACATGATAGAGAGACATTGTAGTGGAGGGCTCCGAAAATTTCGACCAGCTGGGGGTTGTTTACCGTACACCCAAACGTGAGCACACGGGCGTATAAAGCTTTTTCGCCTCCATCTCAAATGCAGCCGCCGCAAGTGGGTTTGCGGAACCCGCGAACTTTGGGACGTTACCAGCCAAACATATCACCATCTGACTTGAGTTCAAATGAATTTGACTTTCAGATCTTCGTGGCCTTCTCGCATTTTTTTTTCCTGCTCAGTATTGCAAAAAAAAAAAAGTATGGCACCCCGGTGCATCTGGCTGTGTCGCCTATTTATCAGGTAAGGCTGTTAGCGATACTTTGTCGATATTCCCTAAATTTATTTTGAAGATTCAATATTTAGGAGGTTGACTTATTCCCGCTTTGACCTTTATAGTGCTTTTTATAGTGTACAAGGTCAATACACTAGAAAAAGTACAGTATTAAACAGCTACCAATGGCTTTACGATATTCAAGAAATTCTCCGTTATTTCACACAGTTCAAGCTGCAGAAAGGGTATTCATGGCATTGCTCAAAGACAGCTAGATTCATTCAGTGCCAGAACCTCCGTGGGCCACATCCATCTCAGAGTCTTGTGAATCCTTGCGATAGTGATAACCAGCAACGATCACATGGGCTGCGACGATGCAAAGCAGAGCTAAGAAATTGGAAAGCTTCTGGAAAACACACGAGCAGAGTTCAATTACCGGTGTCACGACGGCGAGGCACAACCTTAATTGGCATTTAAAAAGTACTGGCTTGTAACAAACACAGAATTGTGAGCAACTGTGCATCCTAAGACCACAATGTGGCAATCTCGTGCACTTCAAACTACGTGTACAAGGAGTCAAGCTTCCAGAATCTCACTTGCCTGCCGCAGTTAACACTGCGCTGCTGGATTGGCTCCGTTGAGACGGACGTCGATCCTCGACGTCGTCCGATCCCGCGGTCATTACCGGCTTGCGTGCTGGTTCCTCGCGGGGCCATCTCTTACGAAACTTCAACAGCGTGGTCAGTCCCACAAAGACCTTTCAACTCGTCTCTTCCAAGGGGGAAAACCGCAGAATCGCTCGGGTCATCCACCACAGACAGCGCGTATTCGGCGCTGCCCGCGTGCAATGTCAACTGCTCCGTGACGCTTTTTCCTCCTCAGGGAGGAACAGCAGCTTCATGTACAGGGCGTCACCTCCCAGACGCTTGAACAGGCGTAGGAGTTCCTGCACCACGGAAGTTGAAAGATTCAATTATTTCCCGACTTTACACGAGCTTTACCGCAATGTATAGCAATGAGTAAGTAGTTGACCGCTATACAGACCAAATAAGTGTGATACTTGTATCCATGCACCGAGTGCACTACATGATAATGCGACAGGGATTCAATACGTGGACTTATTTTATACGGTACCGGGCAGAGCAAGATTGTTTCTTTTTCTTCTCGCAGCTTGAATAGCAGTGAGCTCTACCACGTGCGTATATGTTTCCTAAAGAGCACAGGATCGAACCATAGACTCCACCGAAGCCCAGAGTGGTGCTTAGTTAATGAGTATGCACATAAATTGTTACGATTCATTTCTTTTCAGCCTTGTCCCCTTTTCCCTATGCAGAGTACAGGCTA